>JBBPFJ010000733.1:0-55101 GCA_037975025.1 Excoecaria agallocha | reverse complement strand
TTATGAATAAGAAAGAGAGATCAAAGACAAGGGTCGGTTACTTACTTGGGTATTCTTACAGAAATTCTAGAGTTGCTAAAAGGGCAAAGTCCAAGTTGCTGAAATAGCAAAGTTCACACAAAAAATTTGGCTGAGCTTCGCTAAGAATAACTGAAAAATAAGAAAAATCGCCAATAAAAATGCCTATTTATAAGCAAAATGCTTCTAGAATACTCCAAATGCTTATCCATTGGATGATCGCCACGTGCCTCCAACTCATTAAGGGCGGTTACGGAGAACGAAGCGTCGCCCTTGACATGCGCACCAATAATAAATACATAGCGGCTGTCCAAAATGAACAAACATGACATCAAATTCGAGTTGATTTAAAAGTTCCGCCAAAAAATTGAAAAATCTCCCGATTTGACCCCTTCGAAGGGGAGACAAGTGATAACTATGGAAAATACATTCTTAAAGGCCTAATCAGCGTGGCCCAACAACATTTAACAGGGCCTAGTCTAGTAGCAAAAGGCAAGGCGTGAGCTGGAAGATAAATCAGGAAAGGGTAATGTTCGATCGGACTGATGGGATAACTTATCCTGTTAGCCCACTGACATAAGCTGGCTCCCCATACTCTCCATCTACTTCCTATCATATCGCCGCTCACCTACTCTGACTGACGATTATCACCTCTCAAGGTACTCAAGTATCCCTCCAAAGACCTCCTATAAGTAGCCAAAAATACAATGGCACCAGGTATCGAATATCTGAGACTCTTTCTCTCTAAGCACTCTTTCTCTAAAAGTCACTGACTTGAGCTTCGGAGTGCTAAAGCCCATTTCTGATCGGGCACTCCTTTTTGCAGGTCTAATTGTCCGACCGGCTGCATCAACTGTCAGCTCTCCTTTTATAGATAACTCAGTTATCCACCCGGACACATCAGCTATCGTTCCCCCTCCAACAGATAAATCATTTTAGGTTTTATCAATAAGCTTTCATTTACCATTTACAAACATCATAATAGAATGAATAAAAACCATAAGTTACAAAATCAATAGTGTAAGGGAGGGAATTAAAATGTTTGATGTTATGGAGGGAGTTATAAGGTTTGGAGTTATGTATATCTACATTAAAGGTTTTTAATTCATAACCCTCCCATTGGATGTCCATTAAAAAATAATGTGCCTCATTTAAACTTTACTAAAAAAATCAAATAGGATAAAAACCTAATGAAAGGAAAAGCGTACACAATATTTATAATACACATAATTGTTAAGCAGAATTCTAATAACATGAAGCTTGAGACATGTATGGATACTATATTTAATGATAATTTGCCCATACTAGTAATAAGATTAATATGCTGACATCTCTCTTTGAATTCCATAAGCTCTTCTATATAAAATAGGTAGTAGAAAATAGAAATATGGAGAACACAAAATTCTAAGGTGACAAAAAAGTGATACTTTCTATTTACACTCTCTTAAAAGCCAACCATAATAAATGATATTTTTATATTTGTAATATGGAATTCTAAAGATATTTAGGTATCTCAAAAATGGCTATATAAGGAAAAATAGGATCATGAACAGTTTGTGGAGCAAAAAGCAATTTTAGAGGAAATGCAAACAAAAAACTAGTCGATAGATTTTAGAGAAATATCATGTAAAAAAAACTGGTTCTGTGACACCCTAACTCTAAGTTCTAACCATATTATTGTGTCTGACATTCCTAGTAATTTTAATTCATGTTATTATGCCTTTAAATAAACATTATTCATACCATTGATTCATCAAGTTAAACAACATGTATATAATTTAGTTGTTACCATAATCATGATTATATTAGGTACCACTGTAATACCCTTAATGAGCGCACAAAACCTATTAACATATATATATGGTGCATGCATAATCTGTAAGGCTAACCTGGAATTTCATGCAAAGAAATCATATTCATGGCAATCACATACTAATCACCCACAATTTAAAAATCGCATGCAACCAAAGGCAATTAAGTAATTTTTTCAGTCATTCATATTACAATTCCTGAATTAAATCATGGTAAAATAAGAAGAAGGAAAAGGGATAAGGAAAAACGAATTATCCATAAAATATCCTACATTCAAAATCTAAACCGACTCTTGTTGGCCTCCTGATGCATACCTAAGTCCCTAAGTGATCTTCAACCAAACCTACACGCCGGGTATAAAACAACTCGTGCTAAGCTATAAAGCATAGCGAGAAAAATTCGAAAATCAACATGACCAACCATTCACAACAGTTGTCGATAAATATTTTCGCACAAGTATTGCAATAGGGATAATAACATAATCATATCATGATTTTATTCCATAGAAACAATTTATAGCCAAAAAGGAAATGAAGATGAAACATTATAATAAGTCATTCATCATGCTTATATTATATGAATGAAGAAATCGATAAATGTATTTTTTTATTTCGAGCACATTTCTTAATCTTTAATAGCCTGCTTAAGTGTTAGTTTAAAGGGTGGATAACGGGAGCTATGGATACCAATTGGTATCAACAATGGATACCTGAAGGTATCAAACGATGGATATCTGAAGATATCAAACAATGGATCCAAAGGGCCAAGCTATGGTTCCATTAAAAGGAACAAACAATGGACCCAAACGGGGTCAACTATGGAAGCTGCAACTGTATTCCTCTGGGCATGCCTATCTAATCCACAACTGAACTAAGATCCACAGGCTTAACCATTTTTAAGAACATTTTTATTCAACATGTTCTTATTTATGAAGTACAATATTTGCTTAAGCCACAATTCATATAGAAATGCACATTTCATATTCTTATACTGGCATCCACATTTGTTATCTCAACTCATATATAGAGCATTTAAACTTGTTTAAGAATAAATATTATGGTACTTCAGATAATCATATATGTATATAAATTCAATGTAAATACAACATTAATACAATTACAGTCATAAAACTTAATCAAGTTGCAATAGCACTTATTTGATAAACTTATCATTATCACTTTACCTTGATAGTTTAAGCCTTGACAGTTTAAGATATGGCCGTGCATCACATACAATGAAACATTGCATGGTCGCACACCACAAGGCTTAAGGCCTTGCATGACCGCACACCACAAGGCTTAAAGCCTTGCATGGCCGTGCACCATAAGGCTTAAAGCCTTGCATTGTCGTGCACCACAAGGCTTAAAGTCTTGCATGGCAGCACACCACAAAGCTTAAAGCCTTGCATGGATGTGCACCTATATGAATAGATTTGATTATACAAATCAATTAACAGCAATGCTCAATAAGCCAATAAATCTCTCTACACTCATCTTAAATCTCATCATCACTCAACTAGATCAACCTTAAACTAAGGGTTTCACTGGTTTAAAGAATCTTGTTTTCAGAACCCTAATTTCTATTGATCCATCTATAGAAAACTCTGTACACAATACAATCTAAATCATATTCTTGTACCTGAACACTGAGACTTCTTCACTCATTCAAGATCCATTTGCCCTTATCTTTACTTATCTCTATTGCTACAAACAACATAAAAACACTAAATTTTCCTTCTTGCTTTCATGAAATCTTTTATTAACAGAAAAGAGATGGAAGGGAGATATTTCTCTTACCAAAACCTAATTCCAGATTCACAGAGAGATAGAAAGAGAGAGATGGTCTTCCTTTGAATAGACAGTGATATTTATCACTGTGAACATGTGAGGAAACCTCTAGAAGACCTTCAAATTACCATTTAACCCCTTTCTCAATTTCTCTCTTAAAAACTAACCCATCCAATCTTTTAATTTATGCTTTGATCCCAAATCAATCTTAAATCATAATCTTATCCCAACATCATATTTTTATCAATCAATTAACAATTTACTCATTAATTTTACTGAAATTACCATATTACCCTTCATGAAACTTTAACCCAATGTGGTTATAACTATACAAATATTTATTTAGCATATAATATCGATTAATTAAACATAATTCTTACCAAGATCAAGATTTGGCCCTCATAGGTTCAACAAAATTTTCCATAAGAAATATATTTAAAACATGTGTAAAAATATTTTATTACCTTTTGAAATATTATTAATAAATATAAAATTTTTATATCAATCCCCCATATATTTCAAAAGTATAATGAACCTCTACAGTTGGATTTCTCAATTTAAGATATTATGCATTTATTCTAATGTCTTTTACACTATGAACTAAAATTAGAAAGAATGAGATATAACTTATGGAATCATCGATGAAGCTTTAAACTTCTCATGACACCCCCATGCCCCTTAAAAGGGTATGTGAGTGCACGACCAACAGGACTAACACATTCTGTGAGGCCTCAAAATATATCCTAGTAACAATTGGAAATGTTTAGGGTGCATTTGATTGGTAACATAAAGACTTAGTCAAATAAAGGGTAAAGAAGGACATGAAGGAAATTAACCTAAAAGATAAAGGTATAATGGTAATTTTGATCATAAGGCATGCACATGCATACATAAATAATTTTGAGATATGCATTAACATGTAATTAGAAATAATTGGCATGTAATTGAATTATTAGAAAGTTGAAGGATTAAAAAAAACTTTTTCAGTCTTTAAAAGTTGGATAAATCACATGTGGGCATGTGTTTTATTTTAAAAAGTGGCCAAAAAAGAGGTATAAATGGGAGAAGGATGGTCGGCCTTCATGTGGCTAAAAATTTTAGAATTTTTCTCTTCCTTTCTTTTCATTTTTACTCCTTAATTAACCTGCTATGAGCTTATGTTAATCATGCTAAATTTTTAGTTAAGCAAAGTAAGTTTATATGTGATTTTATCTCTATTTCATTTCTTTATTCTACTCCACAAAGAAAGTTGAATTGTAAGGCTTGAAGTTTATATGTATCTTTAATTGATTGCATTTGTAGTGAAAGAAGGGACCACGGAAAAAAGGGAAAGAGAAACATAGAGATTAGAAGAAATAATTGGCCAAATAGGTTTAGGAATAACTTAAATTCATGTTTGTGTGTATTAAATGCCATTTGATTGTTAAATTAATGATATTGATGAGTAATGAATGTTAAAATGTTGACTTGATGATGAATTTGCTTGGTAGATATGGAAATTGGTATAGTAAATAATTTAGAGGAAATTATGTCCAAGGGTTATCTTGAACCAGCTTTCTTGTAATGGTTGTTTCTCGTCTTATAAACCTCCAAATGTAGTTATTCTAATTAAAGAGTAATGATAAGAGTTGTAACTATATTTTTATGAGGAATGAAGACTAATTCTTCACTTAAGGTTTTTGAAATTAAGCTGAAAGTATGGATATGATGTTGTCTCTATTAATGGAGTAGTTTGTGGTATTTTAGGTATAAATCATAAATTAAAAGTCATAAATAAATGGATTATATGCGCTAACATTGCATATTGGTACATGACATGAAAATGTAAGTTAGAATATAGTTTTCATAGCTATGTTTGAGCATGTTATGATATGTTTGAGATTTAAATGATAGACCCGATGATAGATACAAGAGAATAAGTATAATTACTTATGTATTTATCTTGGTTGTGGATAGATAGGCACACCGATAGGGTTACAGTGCATAACTACTACATGAATGACACCAGCAGTGTCTATATGTCGAGCCTATTATCTATATATGCTCAATATATATGGATATCTACATGACCAATAACTTCAGGTATCTACATAACTATACCTTCGGGTATTTATATTCAATGTATTTGGATATTTATATACATCCATTATCTACTCTTATAGAAAGTATACAGGCTAACATAAAATATGAAACCCATACTAAGATAACATATGTGGATATAGAAATGCAAAAATTTATATGCTTACACCCGGTATATAAAATAATGCACTTGGACATTCTCAAGGATGAGTTTACAAAGGTCAAGGCCAACACTAAGCTTAAAGTGAAGTTTTAAATGTATGACTTTTTGGGATGTACAATATATGTAATGTAATTACTAATATTTTATAGTAGGAAATATATGTAACTTAAACAAGTATGTAAATGAAATTTTATTACTCATAACAGTTGTATATATATGAAATGTTATTTTGAAGTATAAGAACATTTGCACATGAGTACATACTTTAACATGAAAATTTATTTCTATAATGAGAAATACAATAAGTATAAGAGTTGTACATGAGAAATACAATGTAACACCCTGCCTAAACGATGATATGAATCAAATATAATGTTATTATTTGGCATGGATTTTATATAATGTTATGTAGGGTTATAGAGATTTCTTATAGAGGGTGTTACACATTCATTTAAATTCTAAAATAAAATCTAATTACCAATTCATATTGAGGTGACAGGGAGTTTTGTATGAAATTCAAACACTTACAGACTCCAACCTATATAAGCACATATTCAGATGTATACATACATTCCCTAGATATATCGATATTGTAAGGCTCTAAATTGTACCCTGGTAGGAATGTGCCATGTATGTGAGTGTATCTATGATAGTTGTTAAAGAATAAAAAAAATGAATGTTAGGTCATGTAGATAATTGGAAATAATATAATTCTTAGGGGTAATTCGGTAATTTATGCCAATCGTGTTATGTATGCATGGAAATAAGTTAAATATGGGCTAATGTGTTAACATGAGGTAAGAATGCATGCAATTAAATGATTAAGTAACATTTAAATGCTACTTTGTAAATAAAAGAAAGTCAAAAAGCACTGCAAATGAGATGTTGACATTTAGTGCTTATAGAAAGGGAAAAGATGTGTGTTTTTACTAAAAGGAAAAGAGAGGGCCGACCATTTTGAGAAGGCTAAATTTCCAACAACCTTTCTCTCTTCTTCTCACACCCAAATTGCACTTAATTGATTTTTAAGAGGAAGATTGAAAGGGGTAATAAGAATTTATATTTAAAAGGTGATTAATGTAAGTAGTTTATGAGTTTGTATTAGAATACTTACTTTTTCTTCCTATCTCATGCATCCACTATGTAAATTAATTGTAAGTAGTTTATGAATTTGCTAAGTTTTGAACCTTAAAAAGGTATGAGATAGTATTTCGAGATATCCCTTTTCCATTATTAGAGATCAACCTACAAATGCCTCTGTTGGGCACCACAAGATAGGCTTTATGGAGTCATCACCCAATAAATCACTAAGAAAGCTATTCTAACCTTATGAGGCTAAAATTAGATATGATTCGGAACTTCACTCTTATTCATGCCTTGGTTAATGTTTTATAAATGAGTTTTAAATTAATTATTTTATCTTTTTTCTCACATGAAAAATTATGCTAGGAAAAATAAAGGCGTACCCAAGCACATTGAAAGCTATAATGAGATATTATATCAAAAGCGGTAAAAGGATGGTAATAGAAAGAATTAAAAACATTATTTAAAAAATTATACATAAATTAAAAAATTAATTAAGATAAAAATATTGGTTCTCACACACATACTTATAAAAGAATAAGTTTATTTGTGCATTTTTGGAAAATTAGGATAATTGATCCCATTTTATTAATAAAAATCTAATTTATTAGTATAAATAATTTTTATGTATTTTTTATGTTAAGTGGTCAAAAAACATTTATTATTACATGCCTTGCAATATTAGGAATGAAAAAATAAATAACAAACTATTTACAAATAAAGAATAATAAATGATAGCACATTCGCCAGTCTTCTGCCTCTAACTCAAGAAAGTTTGTGTGTGGTAGTGAAAATGAAGAATAAATGGTTAGTATTGAATAAATTATAAGGGAATAAATATTCAAAATAACATGACAATTATGATGATAAAATAATAATATGAATTAAAATGCGAAAATGTAAATAATAGCAATAAATGATATATTATATAGTATATGGTATATATTATATATAATATATTATAGGAATATAAACATAAACGAATGGGAATATAAATAATAGATATATAAATAAGCATGAAAGCATATAAAAAATCAATAATGACAACACAAATATATAATACATATGATTCATAATAATAATAATAATAATAATAATAATAATAATAATAATAATAATAATAATAATAATAATAATAATAATAATAATAATAATAATAATAATATGCACAAGCTAAAATAAATTTAACAAAATATAAAAAAATAATATTATAAAAAACATTATGTAATTAGGAAATAAAATAAATTACCAAGACGTATATAAAACACACTCATCAAATAAATAAATAAACAAATAAGGGAGTGAAATAAAATTAAAATATGCAGTATATGAAATGAAAAAAGCGGAATACATATAAAAAAATAAAGTGCATGAAATGTGCAAATGCTAGTCAAATCATGCATGCATGCAAAACGAGCTGGAAACAATGGCTAAGCTAAAGTAAATCTATACAAAACATGCAGGAAAAACAAGAGGAAGAGATAGTGACAAGCTAGGCAGGAGAGCCGTGGGTGGCGAGATACCCATCGAAGAGAGGGAGCGGTAAGCGATGGTAAGGCCAAGCGAGATGGGTGATGACTGACAATCATTGATCACCATCTGTCTATTGGTTATGCTTAAAACATAACTCCAACTTCTAGCAAGCACGCTCCTCACCAAAGATGGAATTCTAAGCCAAAAATTCACTAAGTAAAGCAAGAATCATGCACAAAAACCACTAAAAACTCACCATTAAATAGGAAAAAATGTTTTAATGCATAAAACACAAAATCAAAAGATCAAGAAATGGAAGAACACGAAACAGGGGAGTGAGAAAGAAGGTAAACAGTAAAAAAACTAATTAACTTATTTGCTCAATTTCATATGATTTAACCTATTTCTAATGAATTAATGAGTAATGTTTAGAGGCTACTAAGTAAATAAGAGAGTAAAAAAGCGCCACCAATGAGATGTTGATATTCATGCTTCTAGAAAGGGAAAAGATGTGTGTATTTATTGAAAGAAAGAGAAAGGGTCGACTATTTTGAGAAAGCTAAATTTTCAAAAACCTTTCTTTCTTCTTATCACTCCCAAATTGCACTTAATTGATTTTCAAGATAGAGATTAAAAGGGAAAAATAAGAATTTATATTTAAAATGTGATTAAGGTAAGTGGTTTATGAATTTGTATAAGAATACATATTTTTCTTCCTCTCTCATGCATCCACTACATAAATTAGTTGTAAGTGGTTTATGAATTTGTTGAGTTTTGGGCCTTAAAAAGTCATGAGATAGCATTTTGGGATACCTATATTCCATTATTGGTGATCAACCTATGAGTGCCTTTATAAGGCACCACAAGATAGGCATTATGGAGTTGTCGCCCAATAAAACACTAAGAAAGTTATTCAAACCTTATAAAGCCAAAACTATAGATGGTTCGAAACTTTACCCTTATTCATACCTTGATTAATGTTTTATAAATGAGTTTTAAAGATTAATTATTTTATCTCACTTCTCAAATGAAAAACTATGCTAGAAAAAATAAAGACACACTCAAACACATTATAAAGTTGTAAAGAGATATTATATCGAAAATGATAAAAGGATAGTAATAGAAAGAAGTAAAAATATTATTTAAAAAAATCATACATAAATCAAAAAAATAATTAAGATAGAAATATTAGTTCCTGCGTGTGTACTTATAAAAGAATAAGTTTATTTGTGCATTTTTGGAAAATTAGGATAGTTGATCCCATTTTGTTAATAAAAATCCAATTTATTAGTAGAAATAACTTTGGTATGATTCTTATGTTAAGTGATAAAAAAACATTTATTATTACATGCCTTGCAATAATAGGAATGAAAAAATAAATAACAAATTATTTACAAATAAAGAAATAAACTGTGGCACATTTGCCACATTCTTCTACCTTTAACTCAAGAAAGTGTGTGTGGTAGCGAAAATGAAGAATAAATGGTTAGTATTGAATAAATTATAAGGGAATAAATATTCAAAATAACATGAAAATTATGATGATAAAATAATAATATAAATGAAAATGCAAAAATGTAAATAATACCAATAAATGATATATTTTATAGGATATGGTATATATCTCTGATAAACTTGTTCTTCTAGCAAGTATCTGCATATTAGTTTTGATCATCTTCCATAATCACGTTATGAGAACTGCTACTCGAACTATTTAAAAAGTATAACATGTGCTAGTCTGTCTAGATTAACAATATCCTATCTTGTTAATTCTATGACTAGGGATATTTAGATATTATCATATTTGCATGTAATAAACATCTCATATCATAAACACTTTTATGATTTCCTTTGCACCGTGTTTATAATATCTAGGACTTCATTTATTAATTTAAGATATACAAACACATGTATTTAAACATAGCATTAATAAATGAATGATGCCTTTCATTAACAATATGAATTTATATATATATATATATGGAATAAATCCTTTTTTATATGGGCTCTAAGGCATACTCTCTAACAATCTTCCACTTGCACTAGAGCTAATCACTCATATGTCTTAAACCAATGTTATTTATATGCTAATCGTGCTTAATCTGGGAAAGTGCTTTAGTGAGGGGATCCGCCACATTATCATCTGTAGGGACTCTTTCTATCTTCACATCATTTTTAGCTACTATTTCCCTTATGAGATGCTAGCATCTAAGGACATGCTCGGATCGCTGATGAGATCGTGGTTCCTTTACTTGTGCAATGGCTCTATTGTTGTCACAATATAAAGGAATTAGATCAACAATGCTAGGCACCACTCCTAGTTCAGATATGAAATTTTTAATCCATACTACTTCTTTGGCTACCTCCGAGGCAACAATGTACTCAACTTCTATCGTGGAATTAGCAGTTATTTCTTATTTGGAACTCTTCCAACTAACTGCTCCTCTTCCCATTATGAACACAAAATCATATTGTGATTTACAGTTATTTTTATCAGATTGAAAGCTGGCATCAGTATATCCATTTACTTCCAAACTACCCTCTCCATATACCAAAAATATATCCTTAGTCATTCTCAAATACTTAAGGATATTTTTAACAGCTGTCCAGTGCTCTTCTCTAAAATTGGATTGGAATCTGATGTGACACTCAAAGCAAATGCTACATCTGGATGTGTACATAACATAGCATATATGATAGAACCAATTATTGATGCATATGGTATTCTATTCATGCTCTCTCTATCCTCTAGTATCTGCAGACACATAGACTTAGAAAGGTGTTTCCCATACACCATGGGTATAAACCTTTTCTTAGAAAGATCCATATTGAACCTCTTCAATACTTTATCTATATATATACTTTGAGAAAGACCTAGGAACCTATTGGATCTATCTCTATAGATCTTTATTCCCAGAATATAGGATGCTTCTCTAAGGTCTTTCATGGAGAATTGTTTGGATAACCATATTTTAACTGATTGGAGAAGAGAAATGTTATTTTCTATGATCAATATGTCGTCCAAATATAGAACTGGAAAGATAATTGCACTCCAATTGACGCTTTTATATACATAAGGTTCATCTTTATTCTGTGAGAAACCAAACTCTTTGATTGTCTCATTGAATCATATGTTCTAGCTCCTAGAGGCTTGCTTTAATCCATAAATGGATCTTTGAAGCTTGCATACCTTTTCACCATCTTCTAATGTGAACCCTTCTGATTATGTCATATACATATTCTCAATCAAATTTCCATTTAGAAAGCCTATCTTCTCATCCATTTGCCAAATCTCATAATCATAATGAGCTGTAATTGCTAAAAGTATTCTTATAGACTTAAGCATCACTACAGGAGAAAAGGTTTCAACATAGTTAATTCTTTTTTTTTACGATAACCTTTTACTACTAAGCGAGCTTTATAGGTAACTACATTACCTTCCATACCAGTCTTTTTTTTGAAGACCCATTTGCACCCTATGGTTTTCATCCCTTCAGATGGTTGAACTAAAGTGCATACTTTATTCTCATACATAGAGTCCATTTCAGACTGCATAACCTTAAGCCATAAATGATTATGATTTTATGTGTGTTGTTTGGTTGATAAGTAATTGAAATTATGGCGAATTTTGGACATAAAATTTTTGCCAATAGAGAATCAAGATGAGGAAAGCCAACCAATCAAAGACAAGGCTAAAAGCAACATTATTAAGTGATTTGAAGTGAGATTTTATAAGTGAATCACTCTAAACTCTTTAATTTCATATATGTTGTATATATAATTATGAAAAGTTTAGGTTAATTATGGATTAAATATGAAATTGAGCTTAGAATTGAGAAATTTAAGGTTAAATTAATGGAATTATGGTATTTAATTAAAATTTAGACATGCCTAATTTAGGAGGAAAATTCGACCATCATTGAAAAATTAGGGACCAAAATGTAATTTTTATGAACTAAATTGAAATAATTGAAAAGTATGTGGTTATATGATTATTATGATTAAATTGAGTAAAAAATACAAATTTAAAAGGAAAATTGGCATAATGTAACCGAATAAAGACGTTATATAGTAGTCTGAATCAAAACGACCCTATATAGTAGGCTAAGGACAGTCTAGTTATACTGTTTATTATTCACTGTTTGTCTTATTACTTAAGTAAACTATATATACTGTTCATTATAGTCTATAAATTTTTACTGGATAATACTAGGAGCATCTTGATAAAATGAATAAAAAAATGACATAGTTGGATGAAAAAGGAAGGAAGAAAGATAAAAAGGTAGTTTAGCTAATATAGAGATTAAATGGTAATTTTATGCATAAATAGTAAACCAAAGTAGTTAAATGATTAACGTAATGGCATTTCTATAAATAAAGTGAAGATAAAGGGTATGATTGTAATTTATTAAAAATGAATGGACTAAACCATAAACATATTAAAGATATGGAAGAAATAAATGAAATTGTAATAATAAGAAAGGACTTAAAGAGTGAACAATTGTGTATGGGCTAAATGGCCTTAACTAAAGAAATTGTATGATAATTGGTATCTGTGAAATGATGAAACTAATTATGATACAAATTGATTATGATATAAACTAATTTTGATACAGACTAATTCTGATAATGCATATTGATTATTACTGTAATATCATGAATTGGTAATGATGCATCTATATAAATTGTATTATATGATAATGACGATTTGCCCGTAGTATTAAATATGAAATGAGAAATTAGGATGTACATGGCTAGCCATAAGGACATTACTATAACTGTGATAGCAAGTCATAGCGACTTGTATAGTGGTCACCTTAATATGGTTCCACGACTGTATTGGAGTGTTTGGGGGAAAAAGAAAAAGAAAAGAAAAAATATATGTATAATTGATAATACTGGAGTACTGAAACCCTAATGGTCCATTGTTCTTTTTATCCTATTCAGTGATATATTTCCATGATGTATTAGGGGCAAAAGTGTAAAATACTGAAATGTAAGAAAAAAAGTATAAAAGAACTGAAAAATAAATGAAATTTGGGCAAAATTGAATTTTTGAAACTTTAGGGACTAAAGTGAAAATTTACCCCTATAGTGTAGAACAAAAATGAAAAGTGATAAAAATTTAAGAATAAAACTTGAAAAATTAGAATTAAGATTGAATTTTTCAAGTAGGGCTAAAATAGTAATTTTATCGATAAAAGTGTCATTTAGAATTTAATTGAAAAATTTGTGCAAAATGTAATTATAATGGAATTAAATGAAGAAAAGGGAATAATGAAATATATTATGAATAATACATGAAATAAACCGTAGTGAAATTCTAGGGTTTAAGATTTTATGTTCACTACTAAGTACTTTAGTACTTAGCATGTGGTTTTTTGTTGCACATAGATCACGGAGATTGAGCTTGAGCTGGAGAGAAATCAGTGGAAGAGAAATTCATCATTTTATATTTTTCTTTGGTTGGCATGTATATAAGTATGATATCGAGTGGGATGGACATATGTAGTTTTTATGACTGTATATATTTTTTTGAGATGGACTGAACTTGTATATATCTAACACTATGAAGGGGTTTTGATGAGATTAAACAAAAATTTTATATTTTATGTATATACATATACAATTATGGTAGTGACTATTGTACTATAATGGTTGATCTTGTTGAGTTTTTTTTCTATTTTATCGGAGGTTGGGTTGGATGTGTACAATTATTTAGGAGTATTTTTGTAAGAATTGTAGGAGGTAAAATTTAGGTTTCAGCCATTATATTGCCCAAATTTTTGAAATTTAATAATAATTTATGGATCACCGTAGTGTAATGTGACACCGGTACTCGAACCAATGTTCGATTATCATGCATTACAACCATCTTCTGGTAGGTGGAACCTGCATTTTTAAGCCTAAAAGGTATGATCTGATAAGCGTGTGTACACCATCTGGTTATAAAGGTTGTTTTAATCTGATAAACTATCTATAAAACTGTACATGGCACAAACAGCTACACTATCGACTAGAATATTTATGTGAGGTAGAGGAAAATCATCCTTAAGGCAAGCTTTGTTTAAATCTCTATAATATACACAAACCCTAACTCTTCCATCCTTATTCATCACATGAACTACATTTGTCAACCATGTAGGGTATTGAACTTCCACCGTGAACTTATCCTCTATTATTTTCCAGAGCTCCTCTTTAACCTTTTCAACCCATTTTGGCCTAAGCCTTCTAAGTTTTTGCTTAACTAGTTTATACCCTAGATAAGTTGGCATAGAGTGTTCAACAATTTCCTAATCTATCCCTAGCATATCTTCATGGGTCCAAGCAAAGATTTTTTCATATTTTTTCAATATTCTCTCAATTTTTTCTCTCTTTAGGAGTTATATCTAATGCTAATAACATTTCTTTAGCATTTTCTTTTATTCTAAGATTAAATAAATATTTGTTTATAGAGTTAATGTCAAATATAAATTATTCATGATCATGATATTGTATATTGAAATCAGAAAAAATATCATACAAGTAAGCAAAATTGTTCATCTTATTAATTTAATCAAATGACAATCATTGTTCTCATCAAAAAGTTTAGGAACATAAACAATATCAATGAAAGTATCCTCTTTAGTCTTGGTAGCATCAAATGTCTCTCTAGCCTTTAAATCAACCTTAGGTGGATCCTCAGCTTTAATCTTCTCCTTACCTTTCAACTAAACCTTAAGCAACTTCTTTGTCATGATCTCCTTAAAAGCTTTTTTATCCCAAACTGAATGATACAGGAGGATCTCTTCATCCCTAAAACCCTTAACAGGTTTGATAATCCCTTATTCCCAGATTAAGACATCATTAAATAACTTAAAATCCGACACTATCTTATCCTCTATCAACTTAGGTTTATTCTTTCCATAGTAAAGGTAGATACTTAAAGCTGGCATGAAGCTCCGGGAGATGTGGGAAATCCCTTTCGCAGCTTTTTTCTTTTTATTTTTCTGATTAGGATCAGTAAAACCTAATCCCTTTTTATCCTTCTAACCTTTGGTAGCTATAGCAGTCTAAGGCCTTTGAGAATTCTTATCTTGAACACCAATCTCAGCTTGGGCATCAAAAGATCGAGATTCATTTCCCAACATTCTATTGGGTGGCAAATCTATGACACCTACCACTTTAAGCTCACATTGGATTCCTCCATAAATTAACCATAAAAAACAATTTAGGCCTAACCCCTTTCTATTATGAAGTGGCCAGTATATGGCTTATAGTGAGCCTCGTCCAATCTTGGACCCTAAAATCGGGTCTTGTGATACACGTTGAACTCCGTAGGCATTTGGTATACTCTTGAAAGCTCGATTTTAAGGCTCAAGACTGAATGAGGTTCGTTAAACTCATGAAAGCCAATTGCTTCGGAATGAATAAGGATTCAACCAATACGTGATACACTTGGGCCTCCAAAAGGCACGAGATAGCGTATCGGAGTATCCCTATCCATTTACTAATGACTAACTTATGAGGCATCTGCTGAGCATCACAAGGTATAAATTTAGAAGTCATCATCAATAAAATATTGGGAAAGTTATTTTTTAATACCTTGGGATACCGAAATAAAAGAGAGTCCATATTACACTCTTATTTATATCCTTGGTTAATGTTATATAAATGAGTTTAATGATTAATCTATTTGTTCTCTTTTCTCATACGGATTATTATGCATTGAAAAATAAAGGCGCACTAAAGTATGTTGAAAAGCAATAAAGGATACATATTGAAAGCTGCAAAGCATTTAAAAATTCATGTATAAATCGAGGAATTAATTAATTTTATTTAAATGAGGATGTTGGTTCTCGTATGCATATTTACGAAAGGCATAGTTTTTGGGTGTATTTTAAATAAAAAATAGGATAATTGATCCCTCGCGGCTTTGAAAAAAAGAATCGTGTTAGTTGATTAATTTAGAGTAGAAATTATTCGGTAAGTTTTTAATTTATCATTCAAAAGCCCATTTATTTGCAATAAACAAAGAAGTACATGGAAAATAATGATACAAATAAAATATGTATAAATCAGGATACATACGTTTGGTTTTTAATTGCATATTTATGAAATTCTTTTGTGTGATTTTTGGGAATAAAATTGGACATCGATCCGTTTAACGAGAAAAATTCGGTTAATTAGATAGAAAATATTTTAAGTGTTATTTTTAATTAAAGTGTGCAAAAAATTATTTTTTACTAAATATTACATATTTTCAGAAAATAAAATGAAAATCAAATACAAGCCCAAAAAATAATAATAAATAAGAAAATAAATCCTAAACTACCATTTTTGCCATATTTTCCAATCCGATCCGGATGGAAGTTTGTGCACATAAAAAATGGCAGGAAAAGGTAATTAGTCAGTAACGATAATAATAATAATAAATATAAAATAATAATATTAAGGATAATATTAAATAATAATAATAATAATAATAATAATAATAATATTTACAATAATAAAATTAACACAAATTAATAATATAAAATATAATAAAAATCATAATAACAACAATCAAATAATTAACAATATTAAAATTAATGATAAAAATACTAATATTAATAAAACACCAATAATAATAACAATAATAATATTATTATTAATAAAAATAATACTAATATTAGTAACAGTAACAACAACAACAACAACAACAATAATAATAACAACAACATGCTGATGCTAACAATAACAATAATAATAATTAGAGAAATAAAATAAAATAAAAAATAATTATTGAAAGAATTTTGGCCAAAGCATAAAAGGACAAAATGAAAGAGTGAGTCGTGAGTGTAATGACAGAGAAGAAGGGAGTCATCATAGGCTCATCCCAAAGATAAGCAGGTCACGAGCACACAAAGAAGGGAAAGTCACGACTCAACCCAGGAGAATTATACCTAGGTCTAGAAGTCATGATCCAATTTTGGGGTGTGTCACTGGCTATGCCCGCGATGCATCTAAACTGCACCATCAACTCCAAAACGACGCCATAAACAAGGACTCTAAACTCAATATTGATTTCTAAGGCTTAAATTCACATAAAACACACCCAAAATTCACTTAATCATATTTAATGCTCAAGTAAAATCCAAATCACCAAAATCAACATGCTTTTAAAGGTTCAATCTAGAGTGAGAAACTGTATTCTAAAGAGAGAAAGTCACCATGAAAGGCATGAAAACAAGCTCAAACTTCACATATAAACACATATTCGTGATTAATACAAGAAAATATTCAAAGAAAAGGCTAAAGACATGGGATTAAACACTATATACAAAAATTAAAGGCACCTAAAATACTTATATGAAAAATACAAAAAAATAAAGATTGAAAACTCAAATAAAAACCCAAAAAATAAATTTCTTAATTTAGTAAATGGACAGTCTCTTATATTACCTTTAGTTTCGTTGTGATTAAAGCTACTAAAATTAATTCTATGTGTTCTTTTCCTTCTTTCCTTCATTGTGTGTCAGTCTTTTTTTTCTTTTAAAACTAGTGTCTCTATGTGTAAAAACCCAGTAAAAACCAATTTTCTTCTTCTTCCTTTTGTAAAAAACGGTGTCTTTGTGTATTTTCAAAACTCTTATCTCCATTTTTTTTGTAAAACCACACTTTTTCCTCTTTTTTGTTAATCCACCTTTTATATTTTTTAATCCCCAAGAAATGTCCTCTCCCATAATTAATTTTAGATTAGGTAAAACAAATTTTTGATTGAGAATAATCCTATATTTTATGGGTGAGAGTTAAAAATTTTACTGGGAAATGGCTAGTCACGGGCAAAGCCTATGATGGAAGTGTCACGGGCAGGCCTCACGGGCACTTAAGCTAGAAGTGAGACCTATAAGACTATAATCCAGAGTCACAATTTAGGCCGTGACAACTTGCTTGTCACGAGCTTGGTCGTGATAGCTAGCCTCTCACGGGTTAGGTTTTGATAGCAGGTTTATAACAGGTTGAGCCATGACCTATAGGCCCTCCAGCCCTAAGCTAAAGGTCTGTAATGGGCTAGGCCATGACGACTGTCGCGAGCTTAGCCTAGGACAACATCCATGATGAACTCCTTAATGAGTTAGAAGACATGTTTCAAAGGCCCATTTCTTGCCATTTGCAAAAATACAAAAATAAGGCTTATAAAAAAGTATTTTCTCCTTTCAAAATGCAAATGCAAATATTTTTCTTTTCAAAGACTTAAATGAAAGTATTTTTCAATTTTTAACAAAATACCCATGGAAGAGAGAAGAAGGCACTGCTATTTCCTGACCATTTTGAACACAACGATATCATTATCAGGTAACCCTGATAGAGGCTAATATAGTCTCAATGACTATAGGATTCTGAGAACCCAACCTAATATTAAGCGAGCTCCGCCGTGCAAGTAGACCTTGCTCCTAAAAACACCTTGGTTAAGTTTTTTTTTTTATAATTAGTTTTTCAATATTAATCCTATTTCCTTTTAAAATTGCATTTTTGCATTTCATGCTACAGCCTTAATATTAAGTTAGGCATCTCTTTTTAACTCTGATGTGATCCTGAAACATACCCTACATTCACTCAATGTGTGGAGGTATCAAGAAGACCCACTAACCCAAGTTTAGTACCGAATGGTATATGAAATAGTGATGTAATGCTTGCTCTTATTACCATTTTATTTACTTATTATTCTATTAAATTGCTTGTACAAAAAGACATTTATACACATATATTTAACATGATTAAAGTATATGTGCAAAATAATTCATTACATATATCCTAAATCCTTTACATTGAGCATTTACAAGAAATAACTATACATTAAAATTAGTCTTCACTTGCCATCCTCTCTAGTAGCCTGCAGATGTTGACTTGAACTCGACACTTATACTTTACACCTGTGTACCTACACAAAAAGAATACCCGTGCTGAGTAATGGCTCAGTGGGGAGTAAAATAATGCAATTTACTTCTCTTTGAAGTCTCAAATACAATTAACATAAGATGCCAATACATATAATATCATGTCCTCCCATGATAAAATGTTTGTACACTTATAATAATAATCCAGGCATCAAACAACACCTTATTATAATTTTCAATTACGCACTTAATAAAAATTCAATACAATCCTTCAATTACACTTTATTATTCAATGAAAAGCACTAATACTATCATAAGGCACTTTAACACTCAAACTACTGGTCACTTATCATTATTCATCAATCAAATCACTTCTATTGCCTAAATTTCCATAAATGGTGGATACAGGTACAAACACTAGACTCTGATGAGTAGTATCAAATGCTAGAGATATAAAAGTATCGGATCACTTAATACTAATGGGTATTGAAACATTAGTCACCCTCAGGTGACAACATTGGTAGTTGCGATCACTATCCCCTTTATAGGCATGCTTATCTATCCACTACTTTGTGAAATTCAGGCTGAACAAGTCACTAATCACTCAAGAATATTGCTTTTGATACATTTAAAATCATGGCATCAAAACATTCAATATATCATGTGATCATTTCACTATATCATATCATTATTATTCAAATACCCAAAGGATACAATATAACATGCTCATCATTCATTTAGTTGCACATAACATTACCAATATAACTATTTATATTCATTTATGTTTATTAACTATATAAGTTCTTATGCATGAAAATTTAGTATTTAACTTTAATTCATTAATTCATTATGCTTTACACTAATTTATGTCACTTATTAGTATTGTTTTTACACTTAAACCACTCTAAAAGTGTTTAGGTATGCTTTGGTATCAATTTGGACCTAAAAATCAAATTTAGAAAGAGATAGGGAAGGGTCATTGTCAGTAGCTTATACTTGTTAACCATGACATAAGTGTCATTTTTGTTGGGTACTAAATTTGGGCTATGTCACGGTTAGTAGTTATACCTGCTAACCGTGAGGTATATTCTGCCTAGAGGCAAATTTCCAGTCTCAGTTTTTATACACTTTTAGACCTATAAAATGGCATTTTTAACCAAAGTGGCTTACTAAAAAGTTATTCATCTATGTCTATAGTTTTTTAAAAATTAGAAATCCCTCAATTTTGATAGCAAAATCTTAAGATATCACTAAAATATTATAGATTGTTCCAAATGACAAACAACAAAGGTCTGTCAAATTCAAGCTCAATTTTGAACACCTTAGAGAGATTTAGTTTTAAAGCATGATACAAAGTTGTAGATATATGTCTTATTGTTAATTTACAACTAGAATCACTTCATTTAGACATCTACAAAAAAATGTTATGCTATTTACACTAAAATGGGTTTAAGTGAGCTCAAAATAGATTTTCACTATATCGCTTTTTAAGGAATTAGTATCTTTTTCATGCACTATATCTCCATTTTTTTCATTCAAAAATCAATAACACAATAATTGTAACTTATAAACCAACTTAAATCAAATAAACTTATAGTGTATATAAAAAAAATAACATTCCCAAACCTCAAAAGTTGGCCACTTTCACTTCCCAAGACTCTTATTCTCCTTTCGTTTACTCTTGCTACCTCTTCTAGTAATTATTATCAAACTTCACTCTATCAGTATTCAAAATAACACATATATATTCTAAAGAAAGGACAAAGAAGAAAAAAGTCTTTTTAATTACATAAATTCATGCTCTACTCACCTTAATATGTGAAAATCAATCAAAATACCCAAGCCTTACTTAGATAGAGTTGTGAAACAAGAAGATGGCAAGAAGAAAGAAAACAAAAGGTTAAAGATTTTTGGCCAAAAAGGTGGTTAGCCATCTAAAGAAAAAGGGTAATTTTCCCTTCTTTTTCGTGCTTCTTCTCCACTATTTTAGAATATGACAAATGCTTGAGTCTTATTGGACCACTTGTTAGTTTACTAAAATTTCACACTTTGCTCCCTCTTATTTTGCATATTTATACATTTAACATGAAGTTATGACATAAAATGTAATCGAGTCCTTCTTGCTTAATTAACAAGGCATATTCACCCCCAAAGCTGGCAAATTTACAAAATTGCCCACATATACATACATTAATTTCAATTATGTCCCTATCACATTTATAAATATTTACCAGTGAATACTTTGGGTTATTATACGTGATCTATCGATCGTTATGCTTGTGATGAGCTAGACCTATTGGTAGGAGCCATGCTTGGGTAGCCCTGAAGTTTCAATCACCCCACTACAGCCTATGTAATGACAATAGCTACTGCCCCTAGGTTGTATAACTATAACAATTCATGCTTGTTATGTGGACCCTTATGTATTAACCAAACTCTAACAAATTAAAAGGGTACTAGTCAAAGGTTGTCATAACTGTTGGGCCCAACCCAATTTGTATGAGTTACTGAAAATACTTAATGGCCAAAACCCAAATGCTTGCACTTTCAATTAAGAGAGGTTATACTACCAATTTTTTACCATGCACTATACGCATCAATTGGGTTTTTGTTGACCCATGGGCTAAACCCACCTAGGAAAGAGATCATATGACCTCCTGTGTAGGAGTACTAAGGTTGGAAGGCTTTATCTTACTTGATATGGTTGTGATTGACGTCTAACAAATGTATTCATTGCATTTGTGCATCACGTACATGTCATGCTCATGCATCAACCATCATGCATCATTCCTAACATTTGACTTTTAAATCCATCATAGATTTATTTAGATGGTCTAGAGGGTCGGATGATTGCCTTTTTTGGAGATCCATGTTTGAGCTGCTTATGTTGAGATTTGAGTCAAGTTTAGAGTTGAGGTCTGAGATTAGTTTTGAGTTTGGTTCAATTGAGCTTTTTTAAAGTAGTTAAGAGACTACTTCAAAATAAATGGCTAACTATGATATACAATTAAATAAGATGAGAAAAATAGCATATGACTTCAAGGTAAGGATGTCTAATTTGAGGGATAGGTTAGCCTTTGCTTCAGCTCCATTAGTTTCTCGGGATGAGATACACAAGAGCTTCGATAGCCAATTCCAGTAGTTTGAGAAAAAGATGATGGCCTTGCTCAATGTGTTGATGGCTCCTTTAGCACCCCTTCCTAGAACTCAACATGAAGCACCTGTCCATGGATCAACATAACTAACACATGTTGGGACACTACCCAAAAAACTGCTTCGAAGCTTCAAGTCCTACCAATTGAGCCAAGAAAAGAGAGAAGGCATAAGCCAGAAAATGACTATATTGAAAAAAGGAGGAAGTTGAAGAGCCTTCCATGGTAGTGAAGATGAGAGGCCCTAGTATTGAGGATGTAGCCCTTAAGAAGATGGAAGAGAAAATTCAAGCTATGTCCAAATTGTTGTAAGTGGAGAATCGAATGAACCTTAAAGATAGAGATTTGGATGGAAATGAGACACCCTCTTAAAGGTTCAAGATGCTAAACTAGCCTAAATTCAATAACACTTATAACCCCTTAACATATATTAAGCAGTATCGCTTGCTCATGAAGGGAACCACCTTAACCAAGAAATAGAAGATATAGTATTTTTGTTTTAGCTGAATAGGCCTAATAATAGACTGGTATCATAGACTAGACAGACAAACTAAAAAGGATTGGAACTTGTTAACTGAAGAGTTCCTCAAGCAGCATGACTATAGTATAAGGATAGAGGTCACTCTAAAAGATCTCAAATTGCTCCAACAAAAGCATGATGAGTCCTTTCACGAGTACCTTACTGGATGGAAAAATTGAGTGATGGAAATGAAAAGTAAGCCTAAAAAAACTAACTAGATTAGGTCTTTAATCGAAATGCAAGTCCCTACCTAAGGGATGGACTAAAGATGAAAGGACTGAAGGATTGAAAGTCTTTAAAGGATATAACTATAAAAGCTAAGGTTAAGTACCTAGCTAAGAGGGCCAGTAATGAGGGTACGAAGAGGAACTTTGGCCATAACAAAGTAGTTGGCAATAGTACAAGAATGAACAAAAGTGGTAAGATGGCCAAAGTGTCTACTATAGAGGCCAATCAGAGGTATTACTCCAACCTAGGTATATCATTATCTTAAGTGTTAGATCGGCTGACTAAGAAAGAGAAGTTACAACCATTGCCATTAATGCCTACTAGAAGTTAAGGGATGCCTAACCATAGAGAAGATTAGTACTATGCCTAAGATTAGCATACATGGTATCTTATAGAGTATTATCACACCTTAAGGAACAAAATTCATGATCTAATAGACAAGAAATAGATTTTAATTCCTGAAAAGAGAGAAAAGAAAAAGAAAGGAGGGTACGATATCGTGTCACCTCTGATGTTTATGATTAGGTCTAATTTACTTGAATGGTATGTGATGAGAGACCTATTCGGGAATGATTATATGGCTGTTACTCATTTTATCCCTAAAGTAACAAAGCTAGGTGAAGAAAATTGACCAATTTTAATGATAGATTGTTAGGATTCCCCCACAGAGAGAAGATGCAGGTGTAGTGGTACTTATTGATATATGGAGTTTAGCCAGTGAGAATGAAAAATATATGTGAGGGAAAAGAGAAAGGTAAAGGCAGTCACCAAAAGTAAAAAAGTGGTGCTTAAAGTTGAAAAGTAGCTAGCCTCTATTACAATGCCTATAAAGAAGGAAGCTAAGAAGAAGCAAATCATAAAGCAACTAAAAAAAAACCCAAGCCTAGATTTCCATTTGGGATTTACTAAGATAATCTCCATCACACAGAAAGAAGTTAGTAGAGGCTTTGTACGAGTTTACTATTTCTACTTACATTTCACCATTCGAACTATTGGATTTAGTTATGAGAGGAACATGAGAAAATGTTATGTACTTAAATGCTGATCTACCCCCCGAAGGTAAAAATCACAATCGTCCTCTCTACATTAAGGCTTAAGTGAATGGTAAGCACACAACCTATATCCTCTATCAATTTGTTTCCTTTGGTTGCAATTTTAACTTTTAGGCTAAATGAGATCATGCTAAACAAGTCGGACTTGACTATTTCTGCGTATGACAACTTGAAAAGACAATCTGCTAGGACCTTTAAAGCTATAGTGAAGATAATGCTAGTTGAATTTGTGGTGTTACCCATCTTGCTAACTTTTCTATGCTACTTGAAAGGTCATGGTTTAATAAGTTAGGAGGAGTATGCCCTATGCTACATCAGATGATCAAGATACCACATGATGGTTAAGTGGTCACCATTAAAACTGCAAAGAAAAATCAGGTATCTGTGCTAGAAATAGCTAAGTATCCATTTGGTGGATTCCATGTGTTTGTAATCAATGATGAAAAAAATAAAAATAGTTTTACTGATAGCCTACAAGTAATCAACATGCTAAAGAGGATGCATTTCTTACCTAGCGCTAGTTTAGGTAAAAACTCTTAGGGGCCTTAAGATGCTGTTACTACCAAAGGGTAAAAGGATAGGAAAAGGTTAGGCTACACTGGTTCAAGTTAGAAGAGTAAAGGTAAAAACATAGCAAATTAAATCCCTCACATTTCCAAAAGCTTTGTACCAACCTCAGGGGTTTGCCTTTATTATGGAGACAATGAACCTCAGCAAGTAAAAGACAAGATATGCCTAATTTTGAGATGTTTAATGATGTTTTTGATTGAAATCAAGGAATTATCAAATCGATCTAGAATTTTTGGGATGAAGAGATCCTTTTGGATCACTCAATATGGGATAGCTAAACATGCCATTCCAACCTATCCTGGGAATAAACCAGTTAAGTAAAAACTTAGGAGACTTAGTCTAAAGTGGGCTGAGAAGGTTAAAGAGAAAGTGATAAAGCAGATAGAGGCCAAGTTCTTCGTAGAGGTCCAATACCAAATATGGTTAGCAAATGTAGTCCCTATAGCCAAGAAGGACAAAAGAGTGAGAGTTTATGTGGACTATAGGGACTTGAATAAAGCTTGCCCTAAGGATGATTTTCTTTTGCCTCATATAGATGTTTTGGTGGATAGTGTGACTGCTTGTGCCATGTATAACTTCATGGATGGATATGCCAGGTACAATTAGATTTTGAATAAGATTATAGATATGATCAAGATGGATTTCATCACTGAATGGGGTACTTATGCCTACCGAATTATGCCTTTTAAACTTAAAAATATAAGTGCCACCTATCAGAGGATGGCAACTAGGATTCTAGATGACTTAATCCATAAGGAGGTAGAAGTATACGTAGATGACATGATGATAAAAACGGCTACTAGTAAGGGTAACTTTAAGGAATTGGAGTTCTTTCAAAAAATTGACAAGTATAACCTTTATCTCAACCCGAATAAGTGTATATTTGAGGTTACCTTAAGTAAGCTTCTTGGGCATATAGTGAGTCAGAAAGGAATAGAGATAGATCCCAAAAAAGTTAAGGCCATTAGGGAAATGCCTATACCTTAGAAGGAGAATGAGATTAGAGAATTTCTAGGTAGGCTTTAGTATATAAGTAGGTTCATAACCAAGTTGACCTCAATTTGTGAACTAATTTTCAAGCTGCTTAGGAAAGATTAGCTAGTGTTATAAAATAAAGATTGTCAGAAGGTATCAACACCATTAGAGAATACCTTTTGCATCCACCGGTGCTGAGACCACCACAGATAGGTAAGCCCCTAATTTTGTATTTAGCTATAGAGGATAACTTGGTAGAGACATTGATGGCTTAAAAGGACGACTTTAGGATCAAATATACAGTGTACTACCTTAGTAAGTGATAGCTTTGATTTTAATGCTTATTTTTAGGATAATTTTGTATGTTTTAGTGTCTCATCTTGCATGCTTTTAGTGTTTTTAGTGTTAAAATGTTTTTCCCATGTTTATTTTAGTTATTTTGATAAATTTAAAGTTTTAGGGTGATTAATGGTGTTAATTTGCATTTTATGCAAAAAATTACGCTAAGGCACGGCTAAGACAAATTGTCCCTACCATGTCCAACACAGAAGTCAAAACTCACCGTTTAACCAAGGGTCGCGGCTGAGACAACTTGTCCTAGCCATGGCCAATGCATCCTGGGAACATGTTTTGATCTATAAGCTTGTAGCGACTGAGACAAAATAGATCCAGCCATGCCCAAAGTAACCTACCACTCTGTCTTCTTGTGTCTCAGCTGAGACAAAAGTGTCCCAGCCCTGTCTTCTTGGATACCTCTATAAAAGCTATAGAATTTTCTATCTTTAGGGAGTCTTTTTCTAAGATATCGTGTATAGGATATTTTGGTAGAGAGAAAACACAGTTTTTCATTTTAGGAGAGTTTTTCATACTTAGTGTTATAGTTTTACTTGTAAAAATCTCTCTTTTAGTTTAGTTTTACTTCAAAAACACAAAGATAGTCATAGTTTTAATTACTTGCTTCAAGATTACAGCTTACAATCAAGGTGCAGTTTGGAGAAGAAGAGAAGGAGCTTCATCAACTTCAAATATTCAGCTTCTAATGGGTTTTATAGTTTTTGCTCTTACTTTATTTGTCTTTTATATTATGGATAGTGAGTAGTCCATTTCGTTGCTTCGAGAGCTTTGAATCCCCTATTCACAATGTAAATATTGAACATATTTTGATTTTTACATAAATGAATGGTCTATTTCACTGTTACTTATTTGTATCTCATGATTTTTTAATCTATTAAGTTATTTTCCATACATGGATGAATGATTTTTATCATATGTCGTTGATGGGTATTAAGCCTAGTGGATTGGATTCTATGAATGATTTTTCTCAGTTTTTCTTTCATGAATGTTGTATATTTTAGACGGCTCTGGAATGGGATTCTAGATGTGCAGTATTTGTGATTTTAGGACTAGAGTGTGGAGTGAAATGGTTGGGTTTTGGGTTGTTTGGCTCCGAAATGGGAAAGTAAACCAAACTTAGGATGTTAGACCCGTGCGTAGGCTAGTTGTTGGGCTGGCTCCGGAATGAGACGTTTAGCAACTAGAATAGATGGCTTTGAAATTGGATGCTTGGGTTAAGAGGGTTATCCTGAATTCGTTCATGTATACTTTTAGGTAAAATTAATTCAAATTAGATATGAGGTGGATGAGTGAACCTGAGCAACATTTAATTTCTATAGATTTTCACACTTGTTAATTTTTCAGAATTTATTACACACTTAATTTACTGCTAGTAGAATTTAATTTCTCTTCATTGCATATTTTAGTTTTTAAAGTTTACATTATACAAAGTAGATAACTCATACACACAAATAATTGGGAATTCTTTAGCATATAATTGAATTCCACTGTTTCCACACACACAATTCCCTTGGGTTCGATATTGAGGGTCCTAACTATACCCCACTTTATTACTTGTCGATGTAGTGCACTTGCTAGGATTGTAACAAGTTTTTGGTGTTATTGCCGGGGAATTAGCATTGTTAGTAAGATGTAATTATTGTTTGTATGTGTTTTCTTTTCCTTATTTTTTTTCTTGATTCCTTTCAAGTGATATTGGTGTATAAATAGAACAAGACAAGAGCAATTAGTGCCTTTTGATCCTAAAATTGAGAGGACCCTACATCAAAGAAGGAAAGCCAATAGAGATAACGAGATGAAGCCCGATCCTCCTCTTGATGAGTTTCCTCTCAAGAATGAACAAGTGCTGAGGGCACATGAACAAATGCCAGGGGCACGAAGAGAAGAAATGCATAGGCAAAGGACCATAAGATACTATACTGTGCCAAGGTGGAATGAAGATCATCGAACAATTGTATTATTAAGAGGGGTACAGTTTGAGCTCAAGCCAACCACTATTACTATGGTGTAGAGGAATCAATTTTCTGGTTCGGAAGTAGAAGATCCAGCTCAACATATCGATATATTTCTAAAAGTTAGTGACACAATTCAGATTTTGGGTGTTAGTACGGATGCAGTAAAATTGAAGCTATTTCCATTCACTTTGATTGGTAAAGCAAGGGAGTGGCTATAAATGTTCCCATGCCAGTCAATATGGTCATGGGATCAGATGCAAGAGAAGTTCTTGATGAGATTTTTCCCTCCAACAAAGGCTACAAGCATCCGAGATAGCACAATGAGTTTTCATCAAATGAATGAGGAGCCTTTTCACGAGGCATGGGAGAGGTTCAGGAGATTATTGAGAAGCTATCAACATCATGAGATAGCTGTCTACCAACTGATGATCATCTTTTATGCTGGAGTTACACCTCAAACAAGGTCATTATTAGATGTAGCATCAGCATGATCTTTCTTGAACAAGCTGCCTGAGGATGCTTTTCAGTTATTAGATGAGATGGCAACAAATGACTCTCAGTGGACTACTCCTAGATTAGTCCTAATGAGGCAAGGGTTACACAATGTCGATGAAGTGGCATTATTGAAAGCGCAATTAGAAATTGTGAGGAAAGAGTTGAGCGGTTTGAAAGTTCAAAATGTGACTATAGTAAATCAAGGGAGTCGGCTGTGTGAAAGTGGGCTAAGTGTCCAAGAAGGAGGAGTTATAGGAGATGTAAATGCATTAGGCAATTTTCGAAGGAATGATCCCTACATCAATTTATATAATCCGAGATGGAGAATTCATCCTAATTTTTCTTGGAAGGATGGGAAACAACAAGCTTTATTTTCTTAACCACAAGTGCGAGCCCCTTACAACTCAAATGCCTATCATAGTCATACTCAGCCTCACCAACCACAAGCCACCAATAATTACCAAGTCCACTATCCACTTAACCACCATCAAAGGCAAAACTCTAATCAGTCCCAACCTCAACCATACCATCCACCAAGATTCCAACCAAGGCCACCCATATAAGAAAAGAAGCCTAATTTAGAAGACATGCTTGCTAGTTTCATGAATAGCCAACAATAATTCATGACGAGTCAAGATGCAAGGTGGAAAGCTCAAGAGCAATAAAATCGAAACCAAGATGCTTCAATGAGAAATTTGGAGACACAAATCGGACAGTTAACTAACTCCTTATCCATAAGACCACCTGGTGCTTTCCCATCTAATGTTGATCGGAATCCAAAGGAAGAGGTGAAAACAATCACTTTGAGAAGAGGTAAAGAGCTATGTGGCGAGGATGAGGGTAATCAATCTTCTTCTATTTTGGTGGAACCTACAACGTAGGCATGTGATTCTGAACCTAAAATTGCCAAAGATGTGCAAGAGCCCATTGATAAAGGTAAGAGTATTTTACCTAAAGAAAGGGATATTATAGATGAGTCATTGTTACCTTTTCCTGCTACAACTAATAAGGCCAGAAAAAATGATCAATTAACTAAGTTTTTGGATATGTTAAAGAAGTTGCACATAAACTTGCCATTTGTTAATGCCTTACTTCATATCCCCAAGTATGCTAAGTTTCTAAAAGAGATATGCTATAGCAAGAATAAGTTAGAAGGAATAAGGACAATTCAATTATCAGAAAATTGTAATGCCATCCTGACCAACAAACCCCCTGAAAAATTAGAGGACCCTGGTAGTTTTACAATACCATGTGAACTTGGTGGAAATTTTGTTAGGAATGCCCTATGTGACTTAGGTGTAAGCATTAATCTAATGCCTTATTCACTTTACAGGAAATTAAATTTGGAAAATCTCAAGGAAACAAAGATGTCACTGCAAATGGCAGATAAGCCCATCAAGAGACTCAAGGGGATCATTAAAGATTTGCTGGTGAAGGTTGGAGAATTTCTTTTCCTAGTAGACTTTGTGGTACTTGAGATGGAGGAAGACCAAAAAATCCCCCTGATAGTTGGAATATCTTTCCTAAACATGATGAGAAAATTGTTTTAATGATGAGAAAATGATTTTCAATGTGACCAATATGACAGAATGCCCATGGTGCGAATTCTTAGAGTCAATTTGCTGAGTTCAAAATTCTTTTGGGGAGATGAAAGAAAGATCTGAAGATGTTTTATTCGATGACACTCTGGAAAAATAGTTGATGCACACCAAGAAAGAGAAAAAATTGGTTGTTGGAAGCAAAAATAAGCTTACCAAATGTGTTGAAAGGAAAAAGTAGAAGGATCATAATGCAATTTCTGAGGGGAAACTAAATCACTCTACTCAATGCATACTTGTACAATATAAATTCAAACTTGGTACGAGGGCAATGTGATACAAGCCCTTTGATGTTTCATGACCTATAAGAGCTATGAAAGTCGAGCTAGTGACTTGTTAGACCCATAACTTTTTCTTACCTTTGAACTCAATTGCTTTTCTTTTAATTTTCCTTCAATGTCTTGCAAGTTTAAATATCTAGTGTTGTTAATTTTTGTCTAGAGGATGGTGATTAGTTGTGCTTGTTAGAGTGGAAAATTTTTAAGAATTTTATTGAGGAGATGGAGAGATTTTAATGTAATAGTGCAAAATTTCTGTTGGTCGCGACCGAGACTAAGAGGTCCTAGCCATGGCCCATTAAATATTGGTGAGACAGAATAGATGCACAGCTGAGATAAAAACTTCCCAGCTGTGGCCAATCCTGTGTTTTCTAAGACAGAATGGTGGCACGATTGAGGCATTTTTGTCCCAACCGTGCTTAAAAGAGAGGAAACTTATGAATAGACTAGTGCACAGCCGAGACTACCTGTCCCAGCTATGCCATACTGCAGTTTGGAGTCTAGAAGATAGGCACGACTAAGATTGTCTAGTCTCAGCCGTGGCATCTGTTTAATTTCATGTCCAGTGGGGTGGCAAGGTGGAGACAACTTAGTCCCAGTCGTGCCTTTCATTATATCAAAATGGGGAGTTTCACATTTATGCATGTTGCAGCTGAGATAAAAGTGTTCCAGTCGTGCCTTTTAGGGTTCCCGTCATGCTCATATAAATATAAACCAATCAATTGCAACCCTATGTTTTTTCAGTTTTCTTTGTGACTCCTTTCAAATTTTCAGTATCATCTTCGATTCTCCTCTCAATTTTTTGTGCATTCTCACTCACTCTCTTCAAGAATCAAGTAAGTCTCTCTTCTCTCTTCTCTTTGTTTTAGTTTAACTTTTATTTTACTTTAAGTTTGATTTTTCTTAGTTATATCTCTCCAAGACTGCATTTTTCTCCTTACATTTTGCATTTCCATCTTTAAGATCTTGCTTCTTTAACTTTGATTCTAGGCTTGATTACGATTTTGGCATATAATCTATTAGTTTCATGCATCAGGGTTTTGTAATTTTTTGTTTTTTTGCCAAATGAATCTTGCCCACCTCCTGTTCGATGAATTGCCAAAGAGAAGTGAGATAGTATTTTTCCTATAGTTGTTTTGTTGCTTGCCCTTTGTTTGCCTAACAAACATGCTTAAGGAATGTTTGACATGTTTTTATGCTTCAAAAATGGTAGAAAAGCCTAATGTAGGTGTTTAGAAAATATGTGTTTTAGGGCCATTTTGTTAATTTGTTGTTGTCCCGATGTTTGTCTTGAGCATAGTTAATTTCATACATGATTTTGTTTAATCTATAAAAGTTATACTTTGTTCATGGTCATTTGTATGGTTAAACATGGTAGTTTTTGTGCTTGTTAGTAACTTAATTGCATATGCTTTTGTTTGTGTTTCGGTTCAAGCATGCTTTTGAGTAGTGCATTTATGTTTGCATATGCTTGTTCATCATGTTTTCGACATGTTTGTTTTTACGCTTGTAATAGCTTATTTTTTTCCTTCATAGTTGTTACTTACAATCTAGTTATATAATTTTTCTTGTTCAAGTGCATTGTTTTGTCCTAATTTTTTTAGTGCTTATATGTTGTGTTATTGTTGTTGTAGGAGAAATGGCACCCAAATGCTCCCGTACTGAAGCTGGTTCGTCATCATCTGCTCCTTAAGGGTCCTTTAAGATAAAGGTGCCAGTATGGGTTCCAACCGAATTCATAGATTGGTGGACTCTCTTCTACAAGCAAGAGTATCTAGCCACCCTGTGCTGGGTTCAAAAATAAGCTGGACAGATTACTTGATGGTGTAGGCTATATAACTTTCTTTGAGCTAAATGAAAAGGTCTATCCTACCTTGGTTCATGACTTCTTGGGCACAGTCAAGTTTAGAATTGATGCAGACAGTCATGTTGATCCAGGCCATGTGAGTTTTTGACTCAATAGCATTCCGTATCAAATATCTTTCAATGCATTCTTTGAGGCCTTGGGATTCGATCAATATACTGCCAGGGACATTCCTAATCGAAACAAATAAGAAATCTGGATGGGAATTTATGATCTCGAGGACCCTACACACTTTAATCCTAAGAACACCAAGGCTCATCATTTGCGAGATCACCCCCTGGGGATCATGCATCGCTACTTGACCTTAGCATTTTTTAGCCACTGTGGAGGGCTTAGAAATGTAAATACAAGCGAGGCCACTATTCTTTATGCGATGCACAATGGTATCCGATTGAATGGAGCTGTATTCATTGACTAGAAAGTTACGAATTTATGCACATTCACGAAGAGGGATTCCAAGTTGCCATTTGAAGGGTTTGTCACTACTTTAGCCCACTTTCACAAGCATCCGAAGCTAGGCACTTCAGTTGACAAGCCCATGGTAATTGATCGTTGAATGTTGCGAAATATGGCAATCCTGATTGATGATCCTCGCTTTCCAGGATAAGGGAGTTTGGTGGTTTCAAACCAAGCTTTATATAGGGATGCTGTGCACAAGAGAGCCACAAAATTAGAAAGAGCTGGAGCTGAAACAATTCCCTATCCTCTGAGCAGTACACTACTATTAACACCCGACTTGACAATATTACTCAGAGGATGGATTCTGGGTTCACTTCCATCACGCAGTGTATGGATGAAATTGTCACAGCTCTTAGGATGTTACAATCCTGGTTTGATAGCCAGTTTCAACCTTCACCACCTCCTTCCTCACTATGATTTCAGGGATTTTTCCTCCACACATCACTCCTTTGTTGTTTATTCTCTTTTGGTCTTTTGCTGGGGATAGCAAAAATTTTAAGTGTGGGGTGAGGGTTTGAGGATGAAGACCGATTAACTTAGTTTTTTTGTGTTTGACTTTGGATGTTATTTCTTTCTAACTGTGGGATATTTTTAGTTGTTTTGTGGTGTTTTTTTATGATTGTAGTTTGCTAATCAAATTTCTTTCATGTTTGCCATATTTTCGTAGCTTTTATCTTGGTTTTTTGATTTTAGTTGTAGTTTTTATCTTTTGTGTTTAAAAGTTCATTGCATTCTGCATTCCTTTAGTTTTGATCTAGATTAGTTTATTTTTATTATTCAAGTACATTTATAGTTTCATTGTTTCCTTTTTTTTAAATGTTGTTAGAATACTTATGTATGTCAAGTTGTTAATTAATCTTGTAATTAACCTGAGCTTGCTAGTTAATCTTGATTTGAATCAATTTGAACTGCTTATTTAGGAGGTTTGATTAGCCAGAGTAGTAGTATTGCTCAGTGAAGTTCTTCTTTTGAATTGATCTTGATTAATTACATACCATTCAATTTTTAACTCAATGAGCACAGTAGGCTAAGTTTTATGAAATTAAACACAATGAGTAAGAGCAATCAAGTGAAGAAATTATGGAATAGCTAGAACCTTCCTTATCACCATTCGAAATGAATATTCAACTTAGATAAGAATAGGATATGACCCAGGCAACCTTTCTTTGGTAACCAATTTTTAAATGACTTTTGATATATCCTTGGAAATTTTTATCATTGTTAGCCCTTTTGAGCTTAATTGGTATGCTAAAAGTGTACTATTTAATTTTTTCTTGATTGCACTTATGCTAAACCATCCAGCCTAAAATACCTTTGTCTTTCCCATTTTGGAATTAGCCACTCTAGATTGGGTAATGAAATTTGCATGTAGGTTTGATAACAGTTTTTGATTATCAGTTAAGAAGTAAAGGGAAGTTGAAAAATTTTTAGGGATTTTTGAGCGTAAATGTTCTAAAATTTTGGGACAAGGATGAAAAAAATTAGTGCTTTTGGTGCCATTCTCCGTAAGTGAATAAAAATTTCACTATTACAAAAAAGAGAAAAATAGATATTGCTGCAAAAATTTTGATAAATTCATTACTACATAAAATAAGTGTGGGGTACCTAGCATTTATAGGAAGTGTCATTTATCTTGCTTCCTATAATTTTGAGAATCCAAATAATTTCCTAAGATTAGTTTTCCCTTCTGATAACAGTAGAGCATGGATTTTGAAGGAGTTGTTTCTTAAGAAAGTTAGGTGGTATGTATTTCTTAGTAGTGTGGCTATTCCATCTTGCTAACCTTATCAATATTTTTTTTTTGGAACCTTTGCCTTATCCCTATTACAACCTTAATGTAAGCCCTGGTGATCCTGTTTTGTTCTAATTTGTTTAGTGGAGATGATCCTTGTGGTTCAGGTGCTAAAAGAGAGGCTTATGGCTGTTTTGAGTTTTAAGTGCGAAACCAGCATATTTTTCTGTTGCTTGATTGCTGGAGTTCACCGACAGTTTTTTGTTGTGAAAAGATATAAATTTGTTTTGGCCTAGCACACACACAAGAAATTGTTTGGTATAGATAAATTTGAGTCTTTTTGATTGAATTTTTCATCTGAGTGTCTTCTACTGAGTGTTGCTAGAACCTCTCTGAATTCGCTTGTTCTGATTTGGAGTTTGAGTTTTCAAGATTGTGGATGATTCATTTGTTTAAGGGCAAGCAAAGGGCTAAGTGTGGGGTAGTTGATAGCTTTGATTTTAATGCTTGTTTTTAGGATAATTTTATATGTTTTAGTGTCTCATCTTCCATGCTTTTAGTGTTTTTAGTGTTAAAATGTTTTTCCCATGTTTATTTTAGTTATTTTGATAAATTTAAATTTTTAGGGTGATTAATGGTGTTAATTTGCATTTTGTGTAGAAAATTATGCTAAGGCACGGCTGAGACAAACTGTCCCTACTGTGTCCAACACAAAAGTCAAAACTCACCGTTTCACCAAAGGTCGCGGCTGAGACAACTTGTCCTAGTCATGGCCAATGCAACTTGGGAACATGTTTTGATCCAGAAGCTTGCAACGGTTGAAACAAAAATGTCCCAGCCGTGCCCAAAGCAACCTACTACTCTGTCTTCGTGTGTCTCAACTGAGACAAGGTGTCCTAGGCGTGTCTTCTTGGATACCTCTATAAAAGCTATGGAACTTTTTTATCTTTAGGGAGTCTTTTTCTAGGATATCGTGTATATGATATTTTGGTAGAGAGAAAACACAGTTTTTCATTTTAGGAGAGTTTTTCATACTTAGTGTTATAGTTTTACTTGTAAAAATCTCTCTTTTAGTTTAGTTTTACTTTAAAAACACAAAGATAGTCATAGTTTTAATTACTTGCTTCAAGATTACAGCTTACAATTGATAAGTGTGAATTATATATAGTTTTTAATATGCTTTTAGTTGTGTTATTTAGTTATTTTGGTTGTATTTAGGTTAAATTAGAGTTATTTTGTTAATATTTATGTTTTTAGGGTTAATTCTGTGTTTTGTATGATTTTCAGGGTCAAATTGATAAAAAAAAGGGCTTAAAGTGTAAAAAGTGCAAAGTTTTGGGCCAAAAGTGCAAAATTGAAGAAATTAAGCAAGAAAAAGAACGTCCAGTCCAGAGGTTTAACACGTGACCACGTGAAGCTATGTTGGTTTAAGGCACGTGGCCACGTGAAGATGTGAGAAAACATGAACTTGAAGATGTCGTGGCCATGTAAGGAAATAAGTAAAGGAAACAAGGAAGACACGTGACCACGTGGATTCCAATGAAGGACCACACGTGGCCACGTGTGGAAGATTGCCTAGAAGTCACGTGGGCACGTATAGAAATACACAGGGAGGAGCCGTGGCCATGTGATCTAATTCTCCAATTGCGCGAAGGATTTTCGACTTCCTGTTTTGAGCAAAATTCACTTCCTATTTGGTTTCTACAGTTTTGGAAGAAATCTACCACATTTTTGCCTATAAATAGCAGTCCAAAACACAAAAGAAGGAAGATCAATCTTGAGTTTTTCAGCTTTGTTTTTCTTAGTTTATTTTCACATTCTTGTTATTTATTGTTTTCTTCAAACTTTGTCTTTAGTTTTAACAATGTTCTGTGAGTAGTTTTCTTTAACTTTTGCTAAAGGATACTTGAATCCTTAACTTGTATTGTTATGACTTAAGTTTGTGCTTCAATTCAAATAAAAGTTTGATTATTTCTTGATTCTTAAACATAGTCTTGTTTTTATTCAATCTTAAATAAATTATTAACTTGATTAAGCATTGGTTAATTAATTGGTTTAAGTTGATTAATGACTTGCATGTTCTTAGGTTAATTTAGTTGGATTAATACATGTTTATAATCTAAATAAGTTATAATTATGTGTTAATTTGAGTAAGTTGAGATTAAGAAAGGTGTAATCAAGAATAGTTGAAAGTTAAATCTCTTGAGAAAGGCTTTAATAGACATCTAGAAGGATTAATTCAGACTTTTATGCTAAGTATTGAATTGTTCTGAATAAGAGAGTTTAATACTTGGAATGGTAATCTTGAATAAAGTTACTTGGGTTTATTAAACTGAATTATCCATAATCACTTGTATGCTTCCTTTTAATTAAGTCATATCAATATCGGTTAAGGTGGATAGTCCTTTAGTGAAAGTTGTTTTTAATATTGATTTTTACCCCGTTTAATTTACTTGTTTTTAATAGATCTTTTCTTGATTCAATCACTTTAATTATTTTATTTTGGTTTTTAGTTTTTATTCTTCAAAACATCACAAAATTGGGATTTCTCTTCTTTCTTTACACATAGAAATTGATTTTGAAATTGAAATAGCACAAGCACAAGTTTTCCCTTGGGTTCGATATTTTGGGTCATAAATCTATTTTCCTATATTACTAAATCGATCTAGTACACTTGCTAGACTCCGGTCAAGTTTTTTAATTACTTGCTTCAAGATTACAGCTTACAATCAAAGTGCAGTTTGGAGAAGAAGAGAAGGAGCTTCATCAACTTCAAATCTTCAGCTTCAAATGGGTTTTATAGTTTTCACTCTTACTTTATTTGTCTTTTACATTATGGATAGTGAGTAGTCCTTTTTGTTACTTGGATAACTTTGAATCCCCTATTTACAATGTGAATATTGAACATATTTTGATTTTTACATAAATGAATGGTCTCTTTCACTGTTTCTTATTTGTATCTCATGGTTTTTCAATCTATTAAGTTATTTTCCATGCATTGATTAATGGTTTTTATCATATGTCTTTGATGGGTATTAAGCCTAGTGGATTGGATTCTATGAATGATTTTGCTCAGTTTTCTTTCATGAATGCTGCATATTTTACACGGCTCCGAAATGAGATTCTAGATGTGCAATATTTGTGATTTTAGGACTAGAGTGTGGAGTGACATGATTGGGTTTCGGGTTGTTTGTCTCCTGAATGGGAAAGCAAACCAAACTTAAGATGTTAGACCCGTTCGTAGGCTTGTTGTTGGGCTGGCTCTGGAATGGGATGTTTAGCAACTAGAATATCTAGCTCCGAAATGGGACGCTTGGGTTAAGAGGGTTATCTCAAATTTGTTCATGTATACTTTTAGGTAAAATTAATTCACATTGGGTATGTGGTGGATGAGTGAACCTAAGCAACATTTAATTTCTATAGATTTTCACACTTGTTAATTTTTCAAAATTTAATACACACTTAATTTACTGCTAGTAGAAATCAATTTCTCTTCATTGCATATTTTAGTTTTTAAAGTTTACATTATACAAAGTAGATAACTCATACACACAAACAATTGGGAATTCTTTAGCATATAATTAAATTCCACAGTTTCCACACACAATTCCCTTGGGTTTGATATTGAGGGTTCTAACTATACCCCACTGTATTACTTGTCGATCTAGTGCACTTGCTAGGGTTGCAACAATAAGAAAGTCCTTTCATATGAGGCTAAGTATGTGAAAGTAAAGAAGATTTTTTTAGCAATCATATAGGCTTCAAAAAAGTTAATACACTACTTTCATTCTTATAAGGTGTAAACAGTAGCTAGGCATAACCCTTTCAGATATCTACAAGCAGTGCCTTCACTATTACGAAAGATAGGTAGGTGGTTAATCCTATTACAGGAGTTCACATTAAGTACATCACTAGAAAAACCATTAAAGAGAGAGATGTAGTGGAATTAAGTACATCACATTAAGTACATCAACTGTTAGAGGGAGAAGAGGTAACTGACAAGTTTCCCGATGAGGATATAGCACCATAATAGTCAGGATTGGCAAATGTACTTTGACGGGGCTATGAATAATAAAGATATTGGAGTATGAGTGATTTTGGTAACCCCGGAGGGTGAAAAGCTGCCTTTGGCTAAGAAGTTAAGGTACAAGGTAACAAATAATGAAGTAAAATATAAAGCTTGTGTCTTTGGGTTGGAAGCCTTGTTAGCTATATAGGCAAACGAAGTATTTAGGGACTTATCCTTAGTAATCCATCAATTAAGAAGGAAATGGTCTGCAAGGAAGAGCAGCTATTACCCTACATTAGGTCCCTAAAGGCTTTGAGTAGTCAGTTCCAAGTATGCACTTTTGTGTATATGCCTAAAGATGAGAACCAATTAGCTGATACTCTAGCCACTTTGGTATTAATATGGGATAACCCAAAGAGGATAAGTATGAAGCCAATGTTAATCTCATGTTCTGACAATACATACTTTGAGACTAAGCAAGTAATGGATATTGAAGTGGATGATGGAAAGCCTTGGTACTATGACTTCCAAAACTACTTAAAGAGGTTAGTATTCTCAGAAAAGGTTACGAGAAGGACTGAAGAATGATTCATAAGCTATCAACTCAATTAATTAGTGTGGGCAAAATGTTTTATAAGAGATAGCCTGATGGTATCCAATTGAGGTGTTTGAACGAGAAAAAGGCTAAAAAAGTTATGGAGTAGGTACATGCAGGTATGTGTGGAGCTCACATATACAGGTTAACCCTAGCAAAGAAGATCATGTGCCAGGGATTCTTTTGGCTTATAATGGATACAAACTGCTCCAAGTATGTGAAGGAATGTCAATTTTGCTAACAATATATAGACCTAAGACATTTGCTAGTTTTTTAGCTATGTAACCTTACATCGCCTTGGCCATTCATTGTATGGGGCATAAACATCATGGGTATGATCCATCCACCAACTTCAAATGGGCATAGATTAATTATAATTGCTATAGACTACTTCACAAAGTGGGTGAAAGCAGAATCCTTGAAGAAGGTAGATGCTGGGAGCATGGCCAAGTTTATTGAGAAGAATATGATATGTAGGTATGGATTATCCTACCACATAGTGTTGGATAATGGGATACAGTTTCAAGGTGATGCTTAGGAAGTACAAGGTTCAACATCATAGGTCTTCCTTTTATTGACCTCAGGCAAATGGGGTGATTGAAGTAAAAAATAAGAATGTCAAAAGGATTCTAGCTAAAATGGTTCAAACTTACAAAGATTGGGCCGAAAAATTACCTTTTGCATTGTGGGGGTACAAAACTAAAGCTAAAACCTCGATAAGAGCCAATCCATTTTCACTGGTGTATGGGATAGAGGCTATGGTGCCAGTAAAGATCGAGCATCAATCCTTGAGGGTAGTTTTTGAGGCTGAGTAACCAGAGAAAGAATGGGCTAGATAAAAGTTTATTCAACTTAACTTGTTGGATGGATATAGGATGCAGGCTTACTATCACAATCAGACCTATCAGAAAAGGTAAGCTGATTTATTCGAGAAAAAGGTTAGAAAACATCCTATAAAGGAGGGGGATTTGGTGTTCAAGCATAAAAGGCCAAGAATCCCAAACATTCGGGGTAAGTTTAGGCCTACTTAGGAATGATCTTTTGTGTTAAAAAAGTTATTGTCTAAAGGAGCTACTTTTATGATCGACAATGATGGCAATGAGTTCAAAGAGCCAGTTAAAATCGACAGGCTGAAAATGTTTCATGGTTAAAGACTCAAAAAGAGAAAAAGAAGAAAATAAAAGCCCCATGGGTTGAAAACTAAAAAAATGATGGCTTTGAAGTTTCATGCTTTTAAGATTTCATTCTCGAGATTAGATGACTTGTGTTTTTGAGTTAATATTAAATGATGATCATGTGTACTAAAATCAAATAGAATTGTCATATCTGTATGTATTGTTTTATTAATATGATTAAAAGGAATTTGTCTAATACATTCAAAAGTGAAGAAGTTTTAATGAAAACAAAAATACAAATGTCTTTATTGAACCTAACCCTCTCTCTGTCCTCAGCTATTATCAATAAGCCTCAACCAATATGATCTGCTGTCAACCACAGAGTTAGTGACCCATCTTTTGTACCTAATAGTAGTGGAGAAGTCGCAATCTGCAATCTCTGGTAAGATTGTCCTTATAGGAAGCTAAGTGTAAAGTTGATGATAGTGGGCGAGGAAGCCAATGAAGAGATGACCACTATGAAAGGACAACAAACGCTTGATCATGTCCTGACACTCTCCATACTGGAAAGCATAATAAGCAGTAATGTAGAAAGTGGCCCGATATAACCCACACAAAGGAATGCATCCAGAAGATCCATCCTAATTCACATAAGGTATGGATAACCAAGGGCACTTAAAGCTGATATCATCATTGACTAGATAGGCTATCCAGATAGCTCCTTCATGAGGCAAGTGAAAATCATATAATTTCTGCCTAAGGAGATAGTGCCTCTAGGGATATGTGCCTATGGCTCGGGGTGGAGGCTCTGCCAACAACCTTAACTTCTTCTATAACTAGACCTAAAATAAAGCCATTGGGGTAAGTTAGGTTCATCTCAGGCAAAAAGAAGGTAAAGAAATATGTGAAAATTAGAAAGGAAGGACACATTTTCCAATAAGAAAAGCTAGTGTTAAAGCCCCTAAGGGCACATTACCTTAAAAAAATGATATACCTAAAATAATAAGGGACTGCCGATAAGGCGAGCAGCAAAATCATCATGAATGGCATCTAAGCTAAGAATCATCTTTGCCAGAATAAAATGAAATGGAGTATGCCCTTTATGCACACCATCCAAGACACTAAATAGCCCATAACATCCTGTCAAGCCATCTAAGGATGCTATCAAACATCGGGCAAAGCAATGTAGTAAGATAACATCAGTTTAAAATGTGGGCACATCATTGAGATCGTTTAAAGCATCAATCAACCACTCTAATGAAAAGGTTCTCCCTCGAGGTACTAAGCCTTTAGCCTTAGATGTCACTTCCCTCCTATAGTCAAGACCACACTGAGGTAAACATGATAAAGTATTGGGTATAAATATTATACCAATAATCTTAGCAAACTCCTTGGGTAAAGGGCATAATTCTTAGTGGGTGAACCTAAAAAGGTTGAACCTTATGTTCCAATATCGGATAGTAGATAAAATTAAGGTTCTATCTATTTTCACTATTCTCAGGAACCTTAGATTAGAGAAAGGGGTCAAAATTGGATCCTCTCAGGTTTTTGGGTCATCCAACAATTTATCCATTTTTTTCATAGTTGGGGTCGATATGGTAAAATATTCAAGTGGTGTCGATGCTAGAAAAAATAATAAAATAATAAAAAATGATTGCAAATCAAAAAGAAAAGACAAAAGGGAAAAAAGAAGAAAGAAAGAGAAATACCTAAAAGAGAGCTTGCTTGGAAGAGGAAAGGTCAAAGGTGTAAAGACCAAGGAGAATCAAGTTATTTATAGAGAAGACATGATAGATGGTCATCCCTCAAGAAGTGACTTATGGCCTGGCCATCTATCACCTCTAGATTGCATTAATGAGTCTTTCTCCATATCCCATGCATTGCACGTACATTTTAGCATTCGTCTTGTTTTCATTTTGTAGGAAATGTAAGAAACACATTGACGTTGTGAGGTTTTCTAGGAGTTAAATATTTTGGGAGTATTCAATTTAGGGAGTATTTTTGTCATAAACAAACAATGATAAAAGGACAATAAAGATAACAAAATAGCTAAAAGACAATGACAAAATCCCAACAATGTAAATAAATAAAAAACAAATGGCAAAAGAATACATTGACCAAAATTGACCAAAGATGAGAAAATAAAATCATAATTCTTCCAAATTCAATAAGTAAGGCACTAATGCCACACCTTTTCTCACAGGTACCAAAGCCTTTCTAAGAGGTATATATATTTCACACTCCACAGAAATTATAGTAGACATATTGTTTGCTTATGGAATAGAGAAACTTGATGATACTCACACTAAACTAGATTAGAATGATAAAATATTTGTGAATGGGTAATGGATGGGAGTCTGTGATGGTGCATTTTCCTTGGTCATAGCTCCAAAATACCTATGAAGCCATAAGAAGTCACCTTAACATCTTGAAATCAAAAGAGATACACAGCAAAGAGAAGTGTAGATATTTTCTAACTTTGAAAGGATTTAAAAGAGATGGTTAAAAACCACTCCTACCTCTTTCGAATAAAAGAATTATTGAACTGATGAAAGACTTCACTAGTGATTAATCTATATGGCTAAAGACAAAGTGAGAGACTTTACCAATGATTGATCCATATGGCTGAAGACAAAGTGAGAGACTTCACCAGTGATTGATCCATATGGCTAAAGATCAAGTGAGAGACTTCACAATGATTGACCCACATGGCTAAAGACAAAGTAAAAGACTTCACCAGTGATTGATCCATATGAATGAAGCTAAAGTGAAATACTTCTACAATAATGGATCCATACTGTTGAAGCGAAGATCATAGTATACAACTAAAGCACAATAAAAGAGGGATAGTCCAAAAGGTTGTTTTAACTTCTAATGATGAGGGAAAGAATTATGATGTAGTGTCTTCAAGATAGATATATAGATGAGGAATAAACTATGAAATCTACTATCGATGACTCCTCATAAATGCATATTTGCTAGAAATTTTCTAATAAGAACATTAATTTTTAAGAAAGGGGTAGATATGCTGATAGATGGCATCAACCACCATAACAAAGTTAGTCATATCGACAGTTGGCAACAACCACCATGATAGTAAGGTTAGACATGCCGAGAGATGGCATCAACCAATCCACCATCTTATATGATTTTACAAGCCGACATATAGCACTAATTAGATATAACAGCTCATCTTAATTCTACATGTCGATAAGCTGGCACTAATAAGACAATTAAACTAAGGTTAACACATCAACAAGCTAATGGTAACTACCCAACCTTAGGTTAACACATCGATAAAGATAAAGGTAATTACTTGATCAGATACTTATTGCCCCTAATGGTACGTATTTTAAAATAATTAACAAGAGATTCGCTATCTCAGGTACATATCTTTTTTCTTTTACTTTGAATTTTGGCTCACATTGGCACCAGTGCACCAAATCTCTAAAATTGGTGCAACTATAGACACCACAACCTGAGGTAACCTAGATCAGGGTTATTTGATAAAGAAGAATCAATATATTTTTCATAGAGAGCATGAATCTCTAAGCTTCAACCTCAATCTCTACATTTTTATAAAATTTTTATGCTTTAAGATGGTTTTTAAGAAAAAATTCAAAAAACCTTAATTTAAACCTCCGATTAGGGGCTTTTTTTATAAATTTTAGGAAATCATTTAAGGGATGGCCATCTGTTAATGATAGATGCCTATATGTGGGCTTATTTTTAGATTTCTCATGTTTTCCAATTTTGAAAATTTTGGATTTGGATTAGATTTTAAAAGATCTTATCAGCTTCGAATTTTAAGGGATTGAATCTTCCTTTTATAGGGAATTAGTGTTGGAGTTGCTTTCCAACTCTTCTCCAGGTATTTAAAGGAAAAATTAGGATTTTTTAAAGGAGGTCCACATCGAGAAAAAGAATAAAAAACTTTGAAAAAGAGAAAGTTGATTCTCTATTTTTGGAGGCTACAACCTTGGACAATCATTCACAAAATACATAAAATCATTTCTTTACTTTCAAACATGAGAATCGAGGATTGCAGTGGAGATCGTCGTTATTCAGAGTTACAAAATCATAAATCCTGAGGGTAATATTCTAGGCCTTAAGTCCTTTTCTCTCTCTAAATCATGTCATGATGATGTAGATAGGTTATCTTTACTTGTTATTTTTATGATGACATCTTTATGATTTTATGTTTTCTATCTGTTATTCATGATTCTTATGATTTTATGACCATTTAATGACTGCTTAGGCATGTAGAACGTCAAGTTAGATTCTATTTTATGCATGTTCTTCCATTCATGCTCGATAAAGTTATTTAATTTATTTCCTATATTTACATGATTAATTTGTTTTAGAGTATTTAAGTTGTGTTTTGTTATCATTTTCATAGTTTTGGCATGATTTAGGGGTTTAAATTGTGGATTTAGAATTTAAGAATTGTTTTATTTGTTTTAAGTTATATTTTTGCCTTCTATCTATTTTTTGAGTGACAAACGAAAAGAAGACATCACAGATGCTTGTTTGTCAGTGCGATAAATTGGACATTGCAATGTATTCTTCTCGTCCCATCTCTATCTTTTGCCTGGGCATCTTTCTTTGTCTTGTGGCATCTATGGCCTTATTTTCACTCTTTCTAAAATGTTTTAATTCCATTTTTTGTTAGGATAGGTAATTTTGAATATTTGGATGCATTTTAGCTTTAATTTTTGCTGATGTATGACATGATTTGCTTTATTTATTTATAATTTTCATTTATTCTAGTATGTTTTTGTGAACATTTTTAGTTAATTAATTAATTTGTTTAATGTTTGATATATCTTAATATGCTAATTAATTTGTTTTCTTTGTGTATTTATGTAAGCCTTTTTTATGTATTTGTGGAGTTTTTCGGAGAATTATTTTACCTTAGAGGTTCACCCCTTGAAGCGTTTTTTTTTTCCTCTTTTACCCTTTTTATTGCATTTAATGTATATTTTATTTTATTTTGGTTTATCATGCTTTATTTATGGGTTTGCTTCATTTAGTAATCTTTAGTACTTTATTTTATTTTCTGGATGTATTTTATTTTTGGGATGTAATAATTTTGTAAAAAAGGGATTTTTAGCATGCTAATTGATAAAAGTCATTTAAATGTTTTATAATTTTTTAATTTGTATTTTCCATAATAAAATGGACCAATGTTCTATTTTCATCTTAAAAGTCAGATAAATAAAATGAGAGTTCTATTTTTTTTTCAAAATTGGGATCACTTACCCCACATTTTCTTAAAATTAATAAATACTTTTCCCATCCCTTTTGTAAATATATATGTGGGAACCGATGTTCCCAAATTGAAAGAATGATCCATTTTATATATGATATTTTATCTTCTATTAGATGATTTACTCTATTAATAGATTTAAGTAGGAATCGTTTACTTTCTTTTATCGCTTTAATTGTTTGAGCAGAGTGTTTATTTAATTTCTTTGTAATGCATCCTGTGAGAAGGGAGGTGTGGACTAATAAATAAAATCTAGTTATAAAATAATACCTAACCAAGATGCCAAGTAAGAGTGATATCCTAAACACCAATCTCTATTTGGGCATCAAAAGGTTGAGATTCATTTTTCAACATTTTATTGGATAGTGACTCAATGACACCTACCTCTTTGGCACCACATTGGATGTCTCTATAAATTGACCATCAACAACAATTTGGGCCTAAACTTTCTTTATTATGAAGTGACCAGTTTATGGTTTATAGTAAACCTCATTTGGACTTGGAAGGTAAAAATGCCTTTAAGAACCCAACCGGATATTGAGCGGGCTCCAATGCCCGTCACACTGGCCATAAACTAGGGATAACCCAGACATAGAGTAGATTGGTATTGTGCCTACCATTAACACGTAGGCCATAAAATAAATTATTGTTGTTCTATAAGAAAATGCATCTAAGACTGAATTGCCATTGAACAGGTGCTAAATCCCGAGAAGAAGATTAAGAGATAGAGTAATCACGGTAATGTGTCATCACTAGCTTTTGTGTTTGACTTTGGTTTACCAGAATGGTGTATGCCCAAAACTCATATGGCATGTAGAAATCTATCCATTACCCATTCAATTTCAATGACAAGCAGTTTAGAGTGTTGCGCGATGTGAATTTCATCACCAATCTTGGAGGCACCGTTTAGGGAATGAAGATCCTGAGATGTAAGAAGACTTTTTTTTTTTGCTATATGCGCCTACAGTAGAAGAGGATGTAATAAGTCACCTTTTTATAATGTAAACTGTATCTTTATAATATGTATATATTTCTCTAACCATGTTAATAATATAAGCTTTTTTTATATATACAATGTCTTATTTTACTGCATTATGTATGGCAATAAGCATAGCTCATTTATAAGATATTGATTTAATAAACAAAAGTCTTTATTCAATCTTGGACATAGAGACATTTTAAGTGCATCCGTTATGATTCCTAAAGTAAGTTTTGAGATGATGGAATAAAAATGATTAAATCTTTGTCTAAACTTGCATTGGCACGTCAAAAGATGACAAAAACATTATAGCATGTCATTTCCATCCTTCCTAACAACAAACCTAAACAAAAGGCTTAACTCACCTACATAAGCGAGCCCAAATGTAAAGCCCAATTCATATAAGTAAGCAAGCCTAAATGTCAAGCCCAACTTACCTAAACTAACCCATTCAAAATTTAAAAAAAAAACCTATAAGGGATAACTGACAGCAAGAGCCATATGCATATAAGGTGTCACCCCTTAAGATTAAATTAAAATATGTGCTTTTGCATTACATGTCTAGTCATGATTGCAGTTATCGTCATATGATGCATGTAAATAGGAATGCATGCATAATTTAGGCATAAACATATGATTAATCTATCAAGAGAAACCTATGACATGCATGAAGATATATGCTGATGTGGGCTAAATTCCAAGGCAGTAACAACAGCACCTCACGTGATAAGGATTTCCTACGCCGTTGTTCTTGTCATGACATTTTCATCAAGATGACACTCTTATAAGTACTTGGGGGCATCAGATGGTATGTGAAGCATAGGCAAAGCCGTCAGTAGAAGTTGAACTTCAGTTTTTTATGGCTTGGCACTTTATACATCAGAAGGTCCTTTTGGTTTGCCATGGATATAGACTTTTCTAATTTAAGGAGTAGATATCACAAGGAACTACACCTGATAGTTTCAAAGATGTAAAATTTTGTGTTGCCATCACAGGGTGGGTAAAATTTGAATCTTTCAAGCCATCAGGTCCTCAGAGAACAAACCGGGATTATTGTAGTAGAGTTTGATGTTTAGACATAGACTCCCTTATTATATTATGCCCGATTCCAGGTAAAAAATGAAAAAGATACTGGACACCATAAATCCACCCCTAGCTAAAGGAGTAATCAAAGATACCTCTTGAAAGGGTGCAGATCTATGAGGTTTGGGTTAAGAAGTCACCATTTGCATTATAGAGTTTCAGAGCAATTGTTAGAACTTCAATTTGAGCTATGCTATCCTCTTTGGTATTTGAAAGGGGAGTAGGATTGTCATTAAAAAATGAACTTCCATTCTTGATGGGAATCAAAAGCTTTCAAGATAAAATACAAAGTTAGATGAAACCTTGAGTGCTCAAACCAAGTTGCTCTGATTAACTACAGGGCTCGTCACCCATGCCTTATACATAAATAAGATAGTAAGATCACACTCCTTACAAGTAGTTCTCTCTAGAGAAGATGATAGCCTGATACAATGTAGTCAATAGAAGACTACCTCTAAAAGATAGGGATTTCTCACTATGACTCATGGTTCCTCAAGTGGTCCAGTACAGTGAATTGCAATCCAGAATGTGGCCTTGCATAGCCTGCATAGGAGTAGACATCTAAATTTCCAATCTAGGGTGGCAAATAGAAATTTTAGCCATGAACACATAAAGTAGAGATAGGGTCAGCCTGTTGTGAATGCTTTCTGATTATGCTAAGTGGATGATAGCCACCAGTTAAGTTATGTGGGATCAATGGCAAATTTCGAGCAGTATAGATTAGCATAATAAAGCCATCATGAAAGGTGGGTATATCAGCAAAGGGTTATCCAGTATATTGGCTAGGTCTTTTGGGAAGCAAGAACCGCCTCGAGATACCAGTCTGGTGATTGCTAATGGAAAATTCCTAATACTTAAGTCACTTTCCTTAGGAAATTTTGCACACAGCTTAGGACATAAGCTAGAGTTTTAGGGGCCAAAAGTGTATCCTTAGTTACCATAAACCCTATAAAAAGAAGTCACGACTTTTGAGTAAAAGAACGAGATTACAAGCTCATCATGGCACAACACCCAATAGGATGAATAACTTCTTAAAGCTGATCATGAATAACTTCTTGAAAGGAAAACATAAATGAACTCTAAGCATTGAAGCTATCATAGGACAACTGCAGGCAATAGACAACTGAATCAAGGTAAAATTCCCATAAAAGAAATCATGCCAAATCAAACCAGGGAAATATCTTAGAAAGCGAGGTCATCTACATACACCATGATGGAGACAATTATAAGAGGATAACTATTTTGCTCCGGGATAAACTCTCCATGGAAAGGAGATTTTTTGTGAAGCTAAACTATCAACACACACCCTTATTGGGGGGCAATCAAGTAGGGCTCTTTAACCCAAAATATACATTTGAACTCACTACATAATCAATGTGCAAAATCCGAATTCTTAGAATATAAATGTACAAAAACTCCAAATTCTTCAAAACTCAAAACTTAAATGTGCAAAAAAAAAAAGAAAGAAAAACTCCAATTCTTCAAATGTACAAAAATACAAATTCTAAAAATGTACAAGAATTCCTTTAAATACCTCAAAAATAAATAAAATTCTGTAAGCACACAACACACTGAAAGTTTCAAGGCCTTAAACACACTCTTAAATTGTAAAAATTCAATATGCATCTCAAAATGAAAAATTCAAACTGTACAAATTCAATATGCATTTAAAACGTAAAAATTCAATGTATATCTCAAAATTGTACAAATTCAATATACTTTTAAAATGTAAAAATTCAAAGTACACTCAAAACTATATAAATTCAATATACATTCAAAATGTAAGAAACACAATGTACACTCAAATTGTAAAAATTCAAAAACGCATCCAAAATTGTAAAAATTTAGTATACACTCAAACTGTACAAATTCAAACTTTACCCGAATTGTAAAAATGCGAAGTACACCCAATGTGTAAATCCACACACTTGAGGAAAAAACAACAACAACAACAAATAAACATCAAACAAATGAAACCCTTGTCGGTAATCTAAGTCTCTCAGCAAGCATCCAAATCTCTTAATGAGTGTCCAAGTCTCTCAGCGAGCATCCAAATCTCTCAATGAGTGTCCAAGTCTCTCAACGAGCATTTAAGTCTTTCAGTGAGCATTAAGCCCGGCATATTCCAAGTCTTTCAAAAGCACTAAGCCTTTCCAAAGAATTCAACTCAAAACTTTCAAAGAAAAAAAAACACATAACAACTAACTCCACATTTCCTTAAGGAAACCCAAAAGAAGAAAAGAAGGTCTTTTTTATGAGATGCTCCAAAACTTCTAGTTTTAAAATCCTAAAACTTTGAAAATCCAAAGAAAATTTTCTTATGAGGTATCCAAAAAGCTATAAATCCTCAAAAATTCCCAAAAACTCTAAGTTTCTTAATGAACACAAATCTCTAAAAACTCTAAGCCTCTCAGTGAGCACCAATCTTCAAAAACTCGAAGTCTTTCAGTGAGCACTAATCTCCAAAAACTCCAAGTCTCCCAGTGAGCACAAATATCCAAAACTTTAAGTCTCATAGTGAGCATAAATCTCCAAAAACTCCAAGCCTCTCAGTGAGCAACAATGTCCAAAAATTTTAAGTCTCCTAGTGAGCACAAATCTCCAAGTCTCCCAGTGAGCACAAATCTCCAAAACCCCAAGTCTCCTAGTGAGCATAAATCTCTAAAAACTCCAAGTCTCTTCGTGAGCACAAATCTCTAAAAACTCTAAGTCTCCCAATAAGCATAAATCTCCAAAACTCTAAGTTTTCCAGTAAGCACAAATATCCAAAAACTCCAAGTCTCCTAGTGAGCGTAAATTTCCAAAAACTCCAAGACTCTCAGTGAGCGTAAATCTCCAAAATCTCCAAGTCTCTTAGTGAGCATAAATTCAGACATTGTTGCGAACAACAAGGTTTGTCTATGAATCTAAAGTCCTCTTTGAAAGGCGCTAAAAGTCTTCCTATGAGCATAAAGCCCTTTTAAGAGGCATTAAAATCCTTTCTACAGGTAAGAAGGCCACGAGCTCGTGAAGGAAGAGAAGATTGCATGGTGTGGTTTGTGTCGGCAAGCATGCGTGAATTGCCTTATCACAGATCCTTCACAGCTAAAGAGACAGCAACCTCAGGTATGTGTCTCTACCCTTTACTCTTTACTATGAAAATTGGCTAACCTAGGCACTAGTACACTAGCCTCACCAAAGTTGGGGGAAACTATAGATATTGGATCTTGAGGTGGCTCTTGATCAGGGTTACCTAATGAAAAAAGTATTTCTCATAAATAGATAAGAAACGGAAGTGTTAGGTTTTCTCTCAAATTTTATATTTTAAAAATGCTTGTTTGGGTTCTCCAAATTTTTAAATATTTAAAAATCCTTTTTGGATATTTTTCCTTTTTTTTCCTTTGTTAGCAAGGACAAAAAGGGTTTTAGGTTAAAAAAAGTCAAAGGGCGTGAGTCGCTCCCTTAACTCATAGGTTAAGGCCGTGACTCAGTCACACCCTTGACTTAGTAAGTCAAGGCCATGACTCACTCCCTGGAAACCATTTTAACGAGAATGAGTTGCAAAACAGGGGAAAAAGAAGATTTAAAAAAATCTAATTTTAAACTTATATGAGAATTAATTGCTCGTTAAGGATTTCTTAGAAAGGGTTTTTAATCCCTGTATTTGGACAAAAGTAAGGGGTTCTTCTCTCTCTTTGACATTCTTTCTCTCTCTCTCTTTCTCTAAAAAAAATATAAACCTATTTTTGAAGAGAAAACCAAAAATAGAAAGCAAAAAAATGGTGAAGAAAGGCCGAAAAAATTGGGTTTCCTTATAGAACCAACCTAAAAGTAATATTCTTGAGCCCCCAAAATCACTTAAATTTAGTGTTAAATTCAATTTACAATAAATATTCATTTTATTTTTTATTTTCTTTGATTTTTATATTTATTTGTTTTCTTGAATTTAAGCTTATAAATTTGTTATTAATTGTGTTTTATGCTTATTTCATTCATTAATTTATGTTAATCAATTAAAATCGTGCTAAAAATTGAGATTTAATACATGTTTGAAAATTACTATTTATTTTCTTCTTCCTTGGATTCAAGTTTTAATTTTTATATTTTTTGCTTTAATCTCTATTTTTCTCATTTAAATCATTTTTTTATGTGTTTTAATGAGTTTTGTACATTTTTCATGTATTTAGATAACTTCAAATTGAATTTTATGATTTTGGGTGGCTTCTGGCATTGTTCCAGTAGTTGGAATTCGTTTCAGGGCTAAGTTACGGCCTTAAGTCGAACCGAATCATGCCTTTGTCCAGTGACTTGGCCCGACTCGGGCGTGACTCGCCCCTATGCTACTATCCCTGTCTCGCACGCGTCACTCGCTCTCTTGCCCCTCTCATTTCACGCGTGCACTCGCAGCCTTGCGTCGTCACTCACGCATTCCTCCGCTAATGCCTGATGCCTCCCTTTTCCTTTATTATATTATTTATTTGCTACTGTAGATTGGCCCAAATGCACCTTAATTCTTTTCCATTTGCTTTTGTTATTTCTTTCATTTGCATCCTTTTCTTTCTTTTTTCGTTTGCTTTATTCTTTTAATTAGTTTAATATATTTTATATTATGTTAATTAATTATTTTATTTTATCTCTTAATTTGTTTTACATTTAATTCATAATATGTTTTATATATTGTTTATTTCATTAATATTATATTTTTATGTAATATTATGTTCTTTTTGTATTGTTATTTGTTATTGTTATTAATATTATATTTTTGTATATAATACTGTTTAATTTATCATTATTATATTATTAATATTCTTTTAATATAGTTGTTATTAATATTATTTTTATTTTTTTATTTTTTTATTTAGCCTAATTAATTAATACTTGTGATTTACTTTTTTCTTACTTTATATATTTATGCATATATTTAGTTTTCTTTAATTCTATTATTATATTATTACTAATATTTTTATTGTTGTTAATTTTCACTTTATTTTACTTTATGTTATTTTATGCAATAACAAGTATTTATTTTTCTATTTACATAATTATGCACTTATTTATTTCTTAATTAATTATAGTCATTTAAATTATATTTTAATCTTGTTTTCTATTTATCTATTTGTGTATTATTATTATTATTATTATTATTATTATTATTATTATTATTATTATTATTATTAAATATGGTATGTGCTTTTAATTAATTTTTTTCTTTTTTATTATATGTTTATATATTTGATTATTGTATTTAACATTAATTATTTATTTATATTGTTCGGCTTAACTAATTATTTATCATTTATTAATTGGTTTTATTTATTATTATTCAATATTATTTTTTCCATATTTTAATACATAACACGCGTTCCAAGTCGGGATGAAGAATGAGGAGGAGCATGGATGAGAATATATTCTATGTCCTCATCTATTTATTATTTTGAGGCCCGTATAATTATTCTTTTATTTTTCTTTCATTATTGCAAAACATGTAATAATAGAGCTTTTTTCATGCGCTTAAATTAGAAACAACACCAAAACTATTTCTATTGATTAATCAAGCTTTTTCCCCTAAAATGGACTAATGTCCACTCTTTACCTCAAATCATACAAAAGAGTTTTCGTAAATGTGTACGAGGGAATCAATATTCCCAATATGATAATGACTCTATTTATGTATGCCATTTTATTCTTTTAATAATTTATAAGTGAGCCTTTGCTTTTCTAAATAAGCGATACGTGCAAAAGTCATTTAAAAGTTTTATATAAGTTTGAGCGGAATTTTTCTATAACAAAAGGGACCAATGTCCCGTTTTTCACCCATAAAATATTATATAAAAATTAAGAATTTTTCTTTATAAATACAAATTTTTTTTAATCTAAAATTAACTAACGCGATTTTTTTCAAAAGCCACATGAGCTCATTGTCCTCATTTTTATCCAAAGTGCACCCAAAACTCTGTCTTTTGTAAATATGCATGCGAAGGACCAATGTCCTTATCGAAATGGAAATTCCAAATTAATTCTCCGATTTACGTATGATTTTATTTTTACATCTATTCTTATATTTTTTTAATGCTTTTTATGCCATGCTTTTACAACTTTCAATATTTATGCTCTATGGTTTTCCATTGTGCTTAAATGCACCTTACTTTTCTAGCATGATTCATGTAAAAAAAGAGATAAAATAAATTAATTATTAAAACTTATGTATATAATGCAAACCAAATATATAAATAACAGTGAGGTTCCGAACTATCTCTAATTTTGGGGTTATAAAGTTAGAACTCATTTTTCAATATTTTATTGGATGACGTGTCCATGATACCTACCTTGTGGTGCCCAACTGACACCTAATAGGTCAATCGCCAATAATGAAATAGGGGTATCCTGGGACACTATTTCATGCCTTTTTGAGGTCCAAAGCATGGCGAATTGATTGAATGCCTATCCATTGTGAGGCGACTAGCCTTCACGAGTTAAATGAACCTTCATTGAGTCACGATCAATCCATTAGTAATATCCATCAAGCCTAAAAAAGTCCACTCGAAGCATTATTATCCCTCTATATTTAATTCATGCACATGGAGCATAAAGAGAATCTTTATGCACAAACCATTTGGGCTTATAGGTCCAAATTCAACTCTCTCCTCGATTCCAATTTGTATTATGATATCTCATATGATAATATACTATGTAATTTTACCTTAAACTCTTTATTTGTAATTGTGTGACATTTTGGATATATATGCATCTCAACAGTATAAATTGTAATTGCAAGTTCAATTTCTTTTGAGCCATTCTAAATTGATATTATCATACATATATCTAAAAGTCATGAGAGGCTCTTAAGCAAGCATCAGGCTACCCAACTTGATATAAAATTGCCTTTCCATATCTATTTACGATGTAATCACTCCTTTCACTATGATTTTATATCACTTTGGTTTGAGCGTGGACTCGTGTGAGCTCAATACTTCTTACCAAATCCAAATATATTCTATCCATTAAGGTACTCCCTCCGTTTTTTTTATATTTGACGTTTAAGATAGTTTGCTAAAACTAATAATCTATTAAATATATTGTCTAAATGACTAATTTACCTTATTAATTTCTCTCTAAAACTCTATTTTTCACACTTACATTCTCTTTTTTCTTAATATATAGCTTAAATTAAATAAGGATAAATATGAGACAAACTAACCAAAAGTAGATCAAAATTTTAAAAAGTCATTCATAAAAGAATTTTTAACAACTTCAAAATGTCAAACATATAAAAATGAATGAGTAACTCCTTATTCCTAAAATGACTTTTGTGTATTTCATTCATACATACATTTTACTCTAGCCATAAACTCCAAATAAGAAAACTTTACTAGATGTGTGAGATAAACTCCTATTATAATTAGTGATGATGAATTCATCATATGTTGATCACTCAAATACTTTCAAGTAGGTCAGACTATATGCAACCTCCAAGCTATGCGCACCCCTTAATAAGGGTAAAAGTAATAAAGTTAAAGTAGAGCATTGGCTACTCTAGATGCCTTGGTAATCTCAAATCCAAGAATA
>JBBPFJ010000732.1:0-35193 GCA_037975025.1 Excoecaria agallocha | reverse complement strand
CCATTGATATCTGAATTGAATCATCTGTTGTTCTAGGGAGAAGATGACGAATTAGAAAAGTGCAAATATTGTAGCCAACCTTGGTTCAAACCAAGAAGGCGTACGAGGAAGACAAAATTAGTCCCTTGGAAGCGGATGTATTATTTTCCATTAACTCCAAGGCTTCAAAGATTGTATGCCTCTGATGTTACTATAGCCCACATTAGATGGCATAATGAACATGAACAGAATGATGGAAGTATGATCCATCCATCGGATGCGCTTGCATGGAAATATTTCAATGACACACATCCTGAGTTTGCATCAGAAAGTCGAAATGTCAGGTTGGGATTATCCACAGATGGGTTTCAACCTTTTGGTCAATCGGGGCAACAAGATTCTTCATGGCCAATCATAATCACTCCTTATAATTTACCTCCATGGATGTGTATGGACGAGGCATATATGTTCTTGACAGTGATTGTGCCAGGACCTAAAAATCCAAAGCATAAAATTGATGTATTCTTACAACCATTGATATCTGAATTGAATCATCTGTGGAAATTTGGTGTTGAAACATACGATGTGTCCCTTAAACAAAATTTTCAGATGAAAGCAGCATTGATGTGGACTATTAGTGATTTTCCTGCATATGATATGTGAGTATATGGATAATTTTGTATTAGAAGATACCATTAGTTTATATATGTTGCTATGGATATCTAATTTAAAATTGATCTAATTTTGTTCATATTAACAAGTTTATACCATTAAGTATTTGCTCAAGAAAAATTAGATCCAAATTCAAAGAGAGGATAGAAATTGAGGGTTATGTATGGAAGAATATCTCTCTGCAGACAAGAAATTTTTACTATCAAAAGTTTGAGGTAAATAAGTAAATTATATTATTTGTGATGAAATGGCTGATTTCATAGATTAACGGCATATTTATTGTATTTTACATTAATTAAATTATGTTCTTTTCCAGAAAGAATTTTTTTGGGATGCAAAATTTAATGGTGTCATTTATCAAGTTTGGGAAAAGCGTGCTCGTCAACGATATAAAAAATTTGTGGCTAAATTACACAAGAGTGGTGAACGACCTTTTTTTATTTCTGAAGAAATATGGTGTCGTTGGCAGGAACACTTGGCATCACCTGAAGCAATTGCCATTTCAGAGAGAAATTCTTCAAATAGACGAGTATGTTCAGATGGAGAGAGTTTAGCAGTGCACACTGGAGGAACTTTGAGCCACCATGAGCATGCAGATAAATTGGTAACTATTTGAATTTTAGTAAATTTCTATGTCACAGGAGGTAATGATAATGTTGGACAATGATGATGTTTCACAAAGTTCGACAATGATAATGTTGGATAATGATGATGTTTGATAATGATAATGTTTGATGACTGTTAGATAATGATAATGTTTGATAATGATAATGTTTGATGACTGTTAGATAATGATAATGTTTGATGACTGTTACATAATGATAATGTTTGATAATGATACGTTTTTTAGATAAGTTTTTCATTTCACAGGAGGTAAATGTCTTAAATTTAAAGGAAATTTTGCTGAATTTTTTATAAACGTTAGTTTATTTGGTTATGCAGGAAAAGTCCTTGGGTAAGAGGCCAACGTATCCTGAAGTTTTTATGTACATCCATACAAAAAAGCATGATAGTCAGACTTTTGTTAATGCCCGTTGTAGACAACTCAATGTAGGTTAAATTTATATTTGTATATTAATTATTTACTACAATATAGTTAATTTATTGTAAGTGTTGTAATTATAGGAGCAATTACAAGATACTCTCACTCAACAGCGACAAGTCTCTGAAAATGTGGATGAGAGTTGGATATTTCTTTATGTAGTTGATGGTAAGAATAACCGAGGAAGGATTTTTGGCTTAGGATCAATTGCAAATACATTTCATTCGCATTCATCTGAATCAACAACAGCTGCTTGTAGTAAGCGTTCTGAACCTTCAGAGAGATTCATTCAGCTTGAGAATACTGTCAGTATGTTGCTCGATACTGTAATCCAACTGAAGAATGAGGTGAAAGAGTTGAAAAATAAAGATACCTCTCAACAGCCAGATCGTCCGCCTTCACCTATATAGTTTATATTTGTAATAATTATGTATTGGTACTGATTTTGAGTTGTATTTCTATATATTTATTTTTATAGATTCTACTATATTATTTAGGTACCTATACTGAGTTTATGTTAATTTTTTATGGATTTTTTTATTCATACTATGGATTCTATATTATAATTAAGTTAATTGCATTATATTTTTTTAATGACTAATCAATTTAGATCCTCAAATTTTTATCATTTCAATGGCTACATTTGATTCTACTAATCAATTGATGATCCTCAAAATTAGCTACGTAAAATATAATATTTTCTTTGCTGATTTTAGCAACGGAATTACATTTTCCGTTGCTAAAATTAGCAACGGAATTAATTTTTTGTTGCTAAAATTAGCAACGGAATTATATTTTCCGTTGCTAAAATCAGCAACGGAGCTAAAATCAGCAACGGAATTATATTTTCCGTTGCTAATTTTAGCAACCGAATATAGATTTTCTGTTGCTAAAATTAGCAACGGAATGGGTAATTCCGTTGCTAAAATTAGCAACGGAACGGGTAATTCCGTTGCTAAAATTTACCAATCAACCGAAAATGAGTTGGTTGAATTTAGCAACGGAATATGAATTCTATTGCTATATTTAGCGACGGAATATAGATTTTTCGTTGCTAAAATTAGCAATGGAATGAAAATTCCATTGCTAAAAATAGCAACCGCTCGATTAGCAACGAAATTTTCCGTTGCTATTTTTTTTAGCAACGGAAAATTGGCATTTTCCGTTGCTATTTTTCGTTGCTATATTGGATTTTTCTTGTAGTGACCACCACCACCACACCGCCGGTGCTGCGACCACCACATTGCCACTGTCGTCGATGCAGCCACCACAACTGCCGTTGCCACCATGATCATCGCCATTACCACCACCACCAGACTGTCGCTACCGCTACCATCATCACTACCACCAGATTACCGCCAACACCACATCGCCGCCACCATCCTTATCGCCGTAGCCACCTCCACCACCGCCACCATCCTTATCGCCGTAGCCACCTCCACCACCGCCACCACATTGCTACTTCCGCCGCCACCGTCGAAATCATTATAATAATATACATGGATAATTAAACAATACATGAATAATTAAAGAAATATAATATAATTTTAAATATATAAAATAGCTTTTTTTAAAAAATAATTATAAAAATTGAAAAATAGTTTTTGAATTTTAAAAAATAAAAAAATCCACCCTTAATAATTTCAGGATGTCACTTTTTAATTAAGATATACAAATCAATTGAAGAAATTTGTTAAAAAATAATATACAATTTATTGAAAGATAAAATTACAACCATCTTGACAATTTAAATATAACATTGTATCCGTTGGACTTCTTCTTCTTCTTTTTTTTTTTTTTTTTTTTTTTTTTTGAAATTTCAACTAAATCTACAATGATGCGTCAGCTGTTGTGGACAGTATTCTATCAAAACTTAATGTTCAAAACCAAGTTTCACCCTGAACTTTTACAAGCGACCTTTTATCTTCAAACTTTGTTAAAATGAATCCTTTAATCTCTCAGTCGCATACACAAATTTATTTAATTCTTAATTTGAATTTAGTGTTGATTTCATCTTACTTTGACATTTGCCTTCTGAAGAGTTGGGAATTCACTTCGACAAAATTTAAAGAGGTAAAACATCATTTTTATATATTTTTTTTTAAACAAGTTCCGAGAGAAATTATATATATATATACCAAAATTAAACTGGTTGCATACGAAATGACAAGAAAATTAAAGGTAACTTCAATGAGAAGAACAAGAGATTTCTTCAATAGAATGAAAGAAATTTATTGAAGACATTATTTCAATTTTTTTTAATCATTACGTACGTTAAAATATTCTTATCATTTTGCTAGTTTACATGGAGGTCGCATTTCATTTTAAAACATTTTTTTTACTAATTGTTTGATTGAACTTAGGCTTATGATGGAAATAAAATAGGCACAAAAATAAAAATAAAGAAGGGTGTAACCTTGATTCAACAAGGCTTTCAAACGTATACTCTTAAATCATGTTCACATATATTTCTTTTCTGCTGACACCATAATAACTCGATATTTCAAAAAATTAAAAAAGAAAATATTTTGAACGACATAAAAATAATAAACCGCCTGACAGTCAGAATTTTCCCCTGATGATTCTGTGCCATGCATGTGTTGAATGGTGGATGGAAGAATCAAGAAATTCACCAAATCAACATATTTATTTCCAACTTTCTATATTCACGAATCTCCATAACAAGTTTCGAATTAACTTCCATCACCAATTTTGGCCTCCCCAGCCTCTAAGGATGGAATCAAAACTCCGCCACCATATGCACCGCCACCTCTACCACCAGAACACCCACCAGGTGAGCCAAGCGGGCGCCTAATGCCATGTTAATATATTTATATATTTCATGTGCCATGCCTATATATTATATGCAGAAACACACAGTAGAACTACAAGTGAATTTTCTTCCAGGGGATCCCAACTGCTTTTAGCAATTTTCTACGTTGAAGGCTATGGTTCATCTGTTGCTGCGGTCTATTCACATGCTGCTGTCCAGCACTTTTTCCGCAAGCATCCACACCTGCACTGTAACAATTTTAACTTTGTACTTCCGTTGAAAGAGTCATCTCTTTTCTAGCCTTGCATTTGTTGTCAGATATGCTCTCCATAATGTGCATCATAAATATGTAGAGATAAACACATTTTAACCAAATACCTCTTCTTTTTATTCCTTTCAGTTAAATTTCAAACTACAAATAATCTTTTCGTAACTCTATTTTGATGATATTTGAGTGCACGTAGCAAATCTGAAAAGCAATAATATACTTGTTCTAGAATCTGAACAGAATAAACTACTACTCAAATAAAACTTACCCTAAAATAGAATAGAATGGTTCCATTACTCCTTTCAGACCTTCACAATACCAGCTACAGGTTGGACAATTCGTTCCAGATGCCCAGAAGACATTGACCTACTAACTGATCCTGTGACAAAATAAATGAGCCCGAGTAGCTTCATTCGCCTTCGTTAGGTTTAGGAATTTTTTTGTATTCATAACTATTAATGTCCACCTTTTGTTGCAAGCCCTGTAACATGTTAAGAAGCATGTAAGAAATACATTGCAATGCCCTTTATCAATTGAAGAGACACTACAAAAACCATAATACCTTCAATTCCTCTTCTAATGAAATTTTTTTAGGCTTGTAAGCTTCTACAGGTCCTGTTCTAGATAATGCTTTTCTTGTCTCTATAATTTCCCATTCTTGATCATCTTTTACCTTAGCAATGTCCTTGCTGCACTCCAAAACCCAGCCTCATTTATAAGAGAAATGTGTAAACATGAAAACAATGAAAATGGCAAATATAAAGTTTTTGCAGGCTGTGCTAGAAGTTCAAAATGAAGAATGCAGAAATAAACAGTGACAAATGGCGTAACTTCCATTCATTTAAAATAGTGATCATCTTGCATCCATTTAGCCTATATAAATAACTCGGGGCTTAACATTAAGATGAACAAAGTTTCACCAATAGTCATATATTTGATCCTAAGTTGCTTCAGACGCTCAATATATCAGATTTTCAAGGCTGAAGAATTTCAAACCATATTTCCAACCAATCCCTATGTTCACTGGATTATCATCTATACAGATCACATGTTTTTGAAAGCTACATAAATGCTTAATGTTTACTTTTGATAGTTCATAGCTAGATTAGTAATGAATTTTTGTGTGTTTTGCAAGCTATGGGCAATTTTGTAAGAAGGGACAAACAAACTAATAGTTTCTTCATTTCCTTGAAAATGGGGATGCCATGGTTAATTTAGTTCAAATCAGATTTACTTTCTTTATAAGTTCGATTCAGTCTTTGCTTAATCATATAGGCTTTTCCCATTCAGGGGACTTAGTCTCGATCCTTAATTATTTTCCTTCACATAAATGTTATACTTGTTGAATAGAGAAATATCCTTCCACTGTCATATTGCAGCAGCATCCTTTCTGTTTCATTTAGCAAGAAAGAGAGAGAGAAGAATAAAAAACAAAAGTTCATGCTGATATGCAGCAACATATTTCCTGCAGAAACACACTTTCCAAGCTGCATGATAAATGTCATTTAAAATGATTGAATTTACCCTCTAATAGTAGAGGGTAACTATCTCCACACAGCAAGAGTAGTGTTTTGTAGATTGAATCTAGCAAGTTATCTCTTCTTCACTTGATGGCAAACCTATCGCATCTTTTCCTTCTCTTATGAAAGCTGCTAACCTGACCAGTTATTCAAATTTCTAGGCTCTAGATTGTGCCAATAGCTCTAATCATCACAAAAATCAAAATGGAATTCTCAAATTTGTCCTGAAAGGTGTTGGCCTCACAGAAGATATGCATCATTCAAAATACTTGCCATTAAATAAGCATAACTTTGATTCATTTAATAAAAATGCCATATCTATGAAGATATCCACCTATCCTCAGAATCGAAGCATCCAGAAGTTCTAGGCCTAGAAATCCCATAGCCTCCTCTAGATCACTGTTGTTAAAAGCACACCTGAGGTGCAAGGCCCAAGAGGAAAGATGAATAGTGCCTCGACCATGATGGGGATGATGTGGTGCACGCTTCTTGCTCGAGGCACAGCACGCACACAAAAAAAGAAAAGAAAAGAGAAGAAAAAAGGGGGAAAAAAACTTCCTGATATCAATCCCTAAATCTAGCTTTCCTTAACTGCATGCGATGTGTTATCCGTCTATAAATGGCCATCTAATGTAATTATCTCTTTATGTCTTTCATATCATAAAGGTTGATGCCTAACCACTTCTCTCTCACACACATCTTCTTCTAACTACTTTCCTCTGCCAAAGTATCTAGGTCACATACCCAGACTCCAACTCCAATTTCTCCTCTTTTTCTACTCTGATCATCCATAACTCTTTCCTTTTGAAATTTCTTCTTCGTAAAACGCTGATTCTATCAATTAATTGACATTCTACGATAGTATGATGGTCGTTTTAGCTCAAGGAAGATCCAGGGCTAGAAAAGGGAATAAGCACATTTATACGCTATGACTAATAACCAGAGGCACAAGTCAATAGGATAACAAGCAACAGCCTAAGATGATAGTCAACTCTGTAATCAAGTAGTGACGGGCAAAAATAGTCATTAGAGAAACAATTGAACAGCTAAAAAAATTTTCAGCTCTACGATTAAATAATTGTATTCTCTCCAAGGGATATGTGAGGAAACTTGAAAAGCTGGGTTTAAGTGTGCAACAAATGCATATAAAGTTGCTTGCACATGCATGTTTGTGTGATTCAAACCACTTCCATTAAACACTACAATCCAATACTCGACTCCTTTGAGACTCGCAACAGTTTTATGCTTGATGTATAATTCTCTAGCTGTGATTAACCACTGCATGAATCTATCTTCCTTTTGTTTTTACGGGTAGAAAATGGTAGCATACCAGTGTGAAGATAAAATACATTTTGAAATCTCAGCCCTTGCAACCTTCTAGTAAGAACTTATGATTAGCCCAAGGCTAAATTAGCCGTGTGCATCTCACAAATCTAGTCAACAAACAACAATTTCCACAAGTCATTTCAAGGCTAAGCATCAACTTAATCTTGAAATCAAGTCACTCAACTCAAGTAGTCGCCTTGGACGAGCTTGCTGCAGTTCAGAAAGAGAGACCTCACAACCTACTAAAGAGTATGCATAACTATTGTTAGAATATAGCAGTAAAGTGATTGGAGTAAATTAGGGAGCAATTTAGGGAGCAAATTAGGGAGCTAATTAGGAAACTATAATTATTAATTTTGTTTTTCTTTGTATAAATAGGAGTGTAATCTTAGGTTTTTTAATTAATTGAATATAGAATTTCAATTCCCATTGTGTGTTTTCTCACATGGTATCAGAGCCTAGTCGAGTTTCTGGGTCTCTTCTTGTTTGAGGGTTGAGTTTCCCTCTTATGGGTTTTCTGGAATCTCTGGTTTCTGGGACATTTTTTTCTGGGTTTCTTCCTCCAGTGAGCTCCGGTGGATTGCTGTTGCTTGGGTCACTGAGCTCCGGTGATCATCTTGCCTCACCGTCGACTTCAGGAGGAGCGCCGGTGGATTTCCGGCCTCTGCACAAAATACGGTGACCAGAAGACCGGCGAGTGAATCTCACGCCCCACCACAAGAATTCCGCTCCGTCTTCACGCGCCGGCGCGTGGGAGAGATTCCGGCGACCGGTGGTCCTCCGATTTCACCTCCAGCGTCGCCTGGCCATTTCCGGTCATATTCCGGTGTCCTTTTTCGGTGGTCTTCCATCTCGGTGGTGGCTGTCCTCTGCTTCTAAATTCTACATGACAGGATATGTGTAGGCTTCGTTTGGAGAGAATTGCACTTGATCTTCGTTTCGTGTTGAAGCCTATTCATGGGTTATTTGTTTAGGCTTCGTTTGGAGAGAGTTGCACTTGATCTCCGTTTTGGGTTGAAGCTTACGGCATGGGTTATTAGTAGACTTCGTTTGGAGAGGATTTCGTATTTGTTTTCCATTTTGTTTTGAAGTTTGGGATTATGTTTTAAAGTTTATGTTATGGAATAAATTTGTAACAAGCTGAAGCATAATTAAAATTTATGCTCCAGCTTGAGGGGGAGTGTTAGAATATAGCAGTAAAGTGATTGGAGTAAATTAGGGAGCAATTTAAGGAGCAAATTAGGGAGCTAATTAGGAAACTATAATTATTAATTTGGTTGTTTTTCTTTGTATAAATAGGAGTGTAATCTTAGGTTTTTTAATTAATTGAATATAGAATTTCAATTCCCATTGTGTGTTTTCTCACAGTAAGCAATAAGTTAAAACCTATTGCATCTATATGTATTCTATATGAAGTTGTTGATAAGAGATGTTAATCAAAATATATTAATGTGATTGTTTGTCATAATAGCTTTGTGAAAATTTACAATGCCATAAAAGATGCATCTCATTAAATAATCACATGGAAAGGAATATGGTTAATGCCTACATTAAAACTTAGTGTTGGATAGATAGGCATGCCTATAGGGTTACAGGTGACCTCATTTGGATCTATAGTTTGTCTCTGACCGGTGTCTAGCAAGTGTACTAGATCGGCTAGTAATATAGGAAAATATAATTATGATCCCAAAATATCGAACCCAAGGGAAACTTGTGTTTGTGTGAGTGATTTTAATTTTAAAACAGAATTTGTGTGAAGAAGAAAGAAGAGAAATTCCAAAAGTTGTGATAATTGAAGTTAAAAAAAACTAAAAATAGAATTTTAAAGTTAAAAATAAAATAAAACAATTGAAAGAGTTAAAATAATTAAAGGTAAAACAAAAACAAGTAAATTGAATGAGGTAAAAATCAATATTAAAAGCTACTTTCACTAAAGGACTATCCACCTTAACCAAATATTATTATGATTTAATCAAAAGAGAAGCACAAGTGATTATGAAGAATTAAGATAAATAAAACCAGATAACTTTACTCAAGATTATCATTTCAAGCATTGAAAAAGAGCTCCTGATTTTGTTCGATAGGGTGACTTCTTCCACACAATACATTGTTAGCAGGTTGAGCTCTTCTCAACGGGCGAACGAGAAAAAATGAAGGACAAAGAGGAAAAGGCTTAAATAGGAAGACTAAGATCACTTCGACCATACACATGGCACGTGATCCGATATAAAGGTGTCATCATTATGACAAAGTGCGAAAATCAAAGTGTCCTCTATGCCACTCATGCATGCCAACCCAGGGAGTAATAATTACCCTTATTTAATATACTAACGCGATGCCAGTCCAGCTATTTACACACAGCAAGGAATAGGAAAATTCATATTGCTCCAACACGAAAACATGTCCTACCTCACATGGCATATTTACCATGAGCTCCTCTTCTAGCTCACTCGGCACATTCACCACGAGCTCCACTTCTAGCTTACTCGGCATATTCGCCACGAGCATCGCTGCTAGCTCGCATGGTACACTAGCCCCGAGATCTTCTTTTAGTTCACTCGGCACACTAGCCACGAACTCCATTGCTAGTTCACTCGGCACACTCGCCATGAACTTCATTGCTAGCTCGTCTGACACTATCGCCTCAAGCACCCCAATGTCGTAGCTCATCATAGTTTTACGCACTGACAATTACCCCAATGATGCTGACATGAATGTCGCACACTGGGGGGGACTTATGATAACATAGTCAAGATCATAGCTTGGACAACTTGGGCAAATAGCTAGGCAAGATCTTGTGATGTGACACTCTATTTAATAATGTCGTACTTTAATTAATTATCAATATTATCTTATTTTATAACCATAGAACTTAATGAAATTATTATTACTAATCTCCAGTTTAGTGCATAATTTACTATTTATGTGATAAAATTTTAGGCAGCATGACGACTTATTTTTTATGCTTCCCAAATACCTGCATAATCAAATACACTCCCAAAAGAACTCCCTCCTCCTCTATAACTTCAACAATCCACAAGCACTTCTAAAAATTCATGTCGCAATCACAACCATACATTATAAGTTCATACCCATGGTCATTGTATATCATACTAAGGTTACTCCTGGTTTATTACATATTACATTTTCATATATATTAGTTACAATCCACACAAAAAAAATAATTAAGTTCTTCCCAATATGTACATGCCATTCCTATCTTCCATCTTTGCTACCTGTCCCTATGGGTGATCACAACAAACTACACTCTAAGCAATGGTATTGTTTAGTGGTGGATACAACTACACAGAATTTCAATGCAAATAAAATACTAATTATATAAAATTACTATTTTACCCTTTTTGCACCGTTTATGCTACATAATTTTATTCTAGCTCTATTAGATATAATTATTTTATCTAATGATTTAATTATTCTTTTTACCACATTTTAATTAAATTCTCTATTAAGTGGTAATTTACCATTTGGTACCTAAACTTTCCTTTTCATCATAGTTGATCAATTATCACCTCTAACTTTATTCAGTTGACTTTATTTTTCTTTTAATCCATTGTGAATGTAAAAATATCACTTTACTCACTACTTTTTCATAATAAGTAAAAGTTTTAATTTAGTCCTCGAACTTTTCAAAAATTATGATTTTTCCTTTATTGGGCTATTTATCAATTTTAACCACTTTGATCATTTTTCATGATGCCAAATTACATTTTAGTTCTTATTTTCTTACGTAATTACCTTTTTACCCTTTTTGAACTCGATGATATCTTTTATTTTTAACTTTTTTCATACATAAATCATATAATTAACATTTTTAGGGAAAAACTTACATTTTAGTCCTTATTATTTATAATTACAATTTTGCCCCTAGTATGACCAGTGAAAAATCTCGAACCAGATATGCAGAATGAGGACTCCAATGAAGTAAATAGGGATCAGATCACTCGATGTGACCCTGCATCCCAGTTAAAAATGTGCCGGCAAACCAAAATATATACAATAAAGTAAATCTCATGATGCAACTGCGATATTTGTGTCCTTATGGCTAACCATTATAATCTAAATCCCGAATTTACCCACTGAACACTAAGGGCAACATCATTATCAACTTAACATCATGTCTCATGTAAATTCTCATGGTTTTCACATTATGTAACCTCACCACATAGTCGTTTCACCTTCCTAATAGTTTATTCTTTATGTTTACATCATGCACACATACAGTTACACAAGTAAGACATAAAAATACCTAATTTCCCACATAAATATCTTAATCCTAGTGGAAGCATTTCGAACTACAATATATATGAGATATATTTATCAAGAATTGAAATTACAAAAACATAAAAGGAAAAGTGTTTCATGTCGATGATTTGAGATTGAAAGCTTGAACGAAGCCCTTTTAGTGACCCTACTTGTGTTGAGAAGAGCCTAAAAAAATTCAAGAAGCTCTTTCATACCTAGATAAAGATAAATAGATTAAGGTAATGGAAGAAGAAATGGCATCTATGAGATATAACCATATTTGAGAACTAGTTGATCTACCTAAAGGACACAAACCAGTTAGGAATAAGTGGATTCTCAAGGTAAAGTGGAAAACCGATGGAAGCATCGAAAGGTATAAAGCTCGGCTAGTCGTTAAGAGGTTTACACAACATGAAGGGATTGACTATGACTAGACTTTCTCACTTATTGTAAGATTTACATCTATAAGGTTAATTCTGGCCTTAGTGGCTAGTTTAAACTTAGAGCTACATCAAATGGATGTGAAGACTAGTTTCCTCAATGGAAGATTAGATGAATAAATCTAGATAGGACAACCTATAGGTTTCATTGAAAAATGCAGTGAACATAAGGTTTACCAATTGAAAAGATCAATCTATAACTTGAGACAGTCTTCAAGACCTTAGAATTAAGATTTTAAGAGATCATTCAAGAAGGTTGTTATATTTCTTGTAAGAGAAATATATTACCAAAGTCATTGAATGATTCAATATGCAAAATTGCAAATCTATTGATAACCTCATTGCCAAGAATCAATATATATCCTGAGATGCCAGATGAAATGGAACGCATGAGAAACGTTCCATGTGCCGCTATTATGGATAGTCTAATGTATACAAAATTGTGTACAAGACCTGATATATGCTATAAAGTGGACATATTAAGTAGTTATTAGTCCAACCTAGGTGAAGCACATTGGAAAAGCAGTTAAAAAGATACTTAGATACCTCAAAGGTACCACAAACTATTATCTCTGCTATCAAGTAAGGATCTAACATTAAAAGGATACTTAAATGTTGATTGGGGAGGTGATATGGATGAGAGGAAATCCACCTCAGTTTATGTATTCTTGCTTAGCAAAGGTGTCATCTCATGGAGTAGTAAGAAATAAACCTATATAACCCTATCAATAATGAAAGCTGAATTTGTCGCTTCGTCTGCTATGGTACAAGAGGTGGTTTGGCTAAAATGGTTTGTGAACCATTTAAAAGTAACTGCTTTAGAGGAACCAATGACAATTTATAGTGATAGTCAGTCATCAATGGATATACCAACATTAAGTATCAATACATCAAATATATTATTGTATGAGGAGAAATGAACTTATAGTACATTTTCTTGCTAGATATAATTGCAGATCCATTAACAAAACCTGTACTAAGGGATGTATTTTCAAATATACATTAGATCTCAGAGGTTGCATAAGATTTAATTTGTACTATCTTATAAAATCCCTTAACATTATTATTTATGAATAATAATTAAATTCATTTTTTGGTAATACATGAGTGTGGATGTTTATATGTGAATATTTACTGTCATTTGTTATATGATTAAGCATCTCAGACAGAGAAGTAGCCTATTCACATGGGTGTTTACTTTAATTTTGATAATGAATTGATAAAAACTAAAATGAGATGATTTTTTAACATATGGTAAGCTCAAGAGCCTGTTCAAAAATGAATGTGCCGTTTTGTAGAAAAATACAAGATTAGTCATGTTAAAGTGCAAAATAAAGATATACATAAGGTTGTATGCTTTGGATTGAGATCCAAACTGGATTAAGTGTAATCCTATGATAAGTTAAATGTAACTATCATATTCTATCCTAAAAGCCAGAAGTAGTCCTAAAGTTAAAGGACTAAAGTTGAATGCTTCGGTGCATCACAACCTTATGCTTCTCTATGGTGTTAAAATATATTTTGTGAGACATGAGCTCTTTTAAGGGAAGAAAAGAACACCATGACACATGTTTTATACCATGTGTGCTTCAAGTGACCAAGGAAAGGGAATTTAATGTGAACGAGCTCAATTTTTCCTAGTGTGAGATCCTAACAAAGTTTCGACCCTTAGAACCCTTAACTTATCCCTAAAGTATGGTTAAGTGTGGCTAACTTAGTTAGTCTCCAAGAGACTATGGAAAAATTTGGTTTGGCAGGTCTAACTAGAAAAGCGAGCTGAATCATGATGGATGGCATAAAGTAAGAGGAAAAGATAGCTTTTTAATCACATTCAATTGATTCATGGTTCACTGGCATGCCTATTATAGTTTCTATGAGTAGTGACATAATAGTGAATACGAAAATTATTTTATAAAATCATGAATTAAAATAGTGAATGTGAGAAGGTAATCTAGGACTAGGCATGCATGAATAAAAGGATCTTGTTTGTTCGAGATACTATATATCCCTAACAAGTGTATAGTAATAGTGCTCTCGATGTATGCTGGTCATACAGTCTATTTACCTGTATGATTTAAGATTATAATTGGATTTTATTCCATTATGTGCGAGTATAAGATGGAGGAGAATGGATACATCCATGACTCTAAATTCGAAAAGTAAATCACATATATTTGATACCAAATACATTAGTTAGAGAAATTAAATTCGTATATTGAATACTTCAGTTACGAAAATTAATTCATATATTAAATACATCAATTATAGAAATTAATTCTTATATTGAATACGTCAGTCACGAAAATTAATTTCTATATTAATTATCTTCCTAATTAAGAAATCTGAAAAAACTCTATAAATAAAGCTAATGAATTCAGATTTAATTTTGTTGCTAGTTTTTCGTAAGAAATTCTAGAGAGAATTTCTTTTCTCCTACCTCGTTCCTCGGTTTCTTCAAAGGGTATTTAGACCATGAAATTATCCTCGTTATCCTGCCCAATGGTTTGTGGATAATAGATGTGCCGATAATGCGAAACAAGATCCTTCGCTTTCGCTTTTTAAAGGATTTTGCGCTACAAGAGGTAAATAGATTTCCCTCTTTATACACACATGTGATAAATGATTACAAGCACATTATAATAATGCAAATTTATGATTTAAAAAAACTTTTAAAAAATATTATAATTAATTACATGTGTAAATGCAACATGTTTTATTTTCTTTTTGAGGGAAATGCAAAATATTTGTATTATTTGTGCATAAGACAATATAAAAATAAAGGGTATACTAAATTGAAATATCGAATAAAAAGATTTTGAATCAAATTTTATTACTGATTTTTTTAATGAAATTGAATCGAATTATACCATTGATTTTATTTGAAATAAATTTAGATATTTTATTAAAAATCGAAACAAAAACTATATCGAATTATACCAAATTGGACTAAAATAACATATATTTGTTAATTATTATATGTAACACTAATAATTAATAGATAAATATTATTTATAATTTTATGATACATTTATCATAAAAATTTAAATTCATAACTATTTATATTTTAATTCATGAAATTAAAATAATAATTACTTAATAAATTAAAATGGTTTTTTAATTATTAATAACATAAATTTAATTATTATATCTTATAAGATATTTAATAGACAGTTAACTAAGTATTTATTAGGTATGATTTAGTTTAAACAAAATTTTATATTTAATTATATATATAAACATTATATGAAATCCATTAATTATCAAACTAAAAAATTTATCCCCTAATTATATTTAACTTTCAGTGTCATTCAACCACTCCTCTACTTTTGGCACCATGCATATATGAGCATATAACTAATCAGTTTATCACCTAATTAACTTAGCAATTTCATTTGGAACTCCTATGTATTAACAAAGAAAATGATATATTTCAACGGAGATTTCTCTCATACTCTCTTCAACTTAGTGGGGCATATAAATTTGCTGCCAAATTCAATTTTAGCTTATTATTTGTAACGCATTTGGTAAATTCTTGACCAATGCAAGTATGAAATTGACAAAAATTATTTGAAAAATCAAACGATAGATTAATATATCATTTTATATTCTCAAGACAGATGGTATAATAATTCCGATTTCCTGTCATTTTAATTGTAATTGAACTTAATTGGGCATGTAAATTTGCTGCCAACTTCTATTTTGGCTTAACATATGTGCAATGCGTTAGGTAAATAACTGACCAATGCAAACAGAAGATGATGGGGGTATGTCATTGACAAAAATTACTTGAAAAATTAAATGGTAGATTAATATATCATTTTATATTATCAAGATACATGGTATAAGAATCTCAACTCCAATTTCTTCACACTTTAATTGTAATTATATTATATGCATTTTTAATTGAACGTAATTGGGTATGTAATTTTGCTGCCAACTTCTATTTTGGCTTATTATTTGTAACGCATTAGATAGATTCTTGACCAATGCAAGTATGAAATTGACAAAAATCATTTGAAAAATCAAATGATAGATTAATATATCATTTTATATTCTCAAGATAAATGGTATAAGAATCTCAACTCCAATTTCTTCACATTTTAGTTGTAATTATATTATATGCATTTTTAATTGAATTTATTTGGGCACGTAAATTTCCTGCCAACTTCTATTTTGGCTTAATATATACGTAATGCGTTAGGTAAATTCCTCTCTAATGAAAACAGAAGACAATTGGGGTATGTCATTGACAAAAATTATTTAAAAAATCAAGTTATAGATTGATATTCAAATGATAGATTGATGGTATATCATTTTAAATAAACACCACCGTAAGGTTAGACCAATGCTCAATAAAATGTAACAAAAAAATCTCAAATTCAACTTCTTGACATTTTAATTGCAAGTGTAGGGACCAACAATAATATCAGAAGGAAAGGTAAGAAAAGAAAAATGGAGGAAGATGCAATTGCATAAATTCAATTAGTAGCAAAAGATGTATCTTCTAAACATTATGTAACGTTTTGTGGTATTTGGAAGAGAGTTTTTTTCATTTTTTCTACCTAATATCACAAGCTTTACAGAGATTTTCGATATAGACACAATTAGAGTTTATCGGCAGTAAATTTGGACCCGATTTACCAATTCAAGACAATTTTTTCGTAAAAATGTGATTCAAATCCAAAATATTTTTAATCACATATGTCATTATCCGACTCAAACTCATCCTACTTAACCCATCCAATACATCATTGATGACAAATCAGAAAAGGGTTATGCTCCCAAGATAATCTGCAAAACGACACTCAAAAGATCGGTGAATTTTCGACAAGGGAATATCCGACAGTCAAGCCAGAATCTTGATGAACAAAGAGTAAATTTCTTAATAAAAAAGGTTGTCCCTATGTATACATGTTTTTCCTCCATTTATAGCCATTATATCCATTATTTCGGGGCTAGTGGCGATGATGTTCCGCTTGTTTCGGCCACTCTTCCCATTTCTTCGGATCTTGGGTTACCCCAGCTGTTTTTCCAGTCATGGCAGTTACCCATTTTCTATAATTTCCCGAGCTACGAATAAGCAGGGGTGGAATATGGTTATGTGAGCATCTATTCAGCCACGTCGTTCAGAGGTCACATGTAATGCCCCAAATTTTTCTCTAACATGCATGATACCTTGTTAAGCATAAATGGTAGTCCTGGGTTTAGTTTCGGAGTAATTGCATTTTTGTGAGGTAGGAAATTTTAATAGTGTTTACAAGTTAAACGTGCTTAACTTGAAAGATGGATGACCTACTGAAAAATGTGAGTTAAACACCCAGTAAGGTAGCCTGAGTTAAATGGAGTCCAACGGTACAACTTGAGGAGAAATTGAGGTCAAATAGACCTCTAAATAAGCAAATAAAGAAAAATTTTACGGTTCAATGGGGGGTTTGACCATAGATTTGATCAAATGTTTAGGGGGTCTAAAGATCCCCAATGATACTCAAATTTTACACATAAACTATAAATAGCATAAGTGCACACAGAGAAGTGAAAACAACATTTTTGATAAATTTAGAATTTTGAAGTTCAGACTAGTGAAAAATTGCCTCTAGAATTAAAAGTATACTGAAAAAATGTCAGAATGATCCAAAATTTTAGACACACCTTCCCATATGTATTTATGCACATGGAGAAAAATTTTGTGTCATTTTGACAATCGAAACATTAATTCCTGAGAAACTGTGGAAAACAGAGGTTACTGTAAAAAGGGGACTTAATTATCATATTTTAAATGAATGAGGGTATAAATGTCAACGGAATATGGAATATGTTAGCCTACATGCATTAGTTTGGTGTGAGTGAAGGTAAGAACCAATGAATGATTGACAAGTGGCTTAAAAGTAAGCATTTGGATTCCATGACAAATGGAGGAATCTTGACCGTTGCTTTGGGGTTTTTAAGGATACCCTAGAGTAGTCTAGAACTTTCAGATATCACAGTAAAATCCAACCATCTTTCCCCTTTTTCTCTAGGAAATCCGAGACCCACTCTTTGTACACTCTCACCATTCTTCTTCCTTCTTCCTTCAATTCCCACCAAATTATGAGCTCAAATTTTAATCAGATACATAAGAAGGACTCCTCTTCATCCTAGAAATAAGATTGAAGCAAAAAGAAGAGGAGAAATCAAAGATTTATGGTGAGAGGAAATTAAACTAATTAGGTAAATCCATGAAATTTTGTTAGTTTAAATTGGATTTTATCATATAGGCATGTAGAGCATCCTGCATAAGACTATTTAACATCAATTACATGTTGGAATTAGGGCTTAAAATCATGATTTATTTTTCCTTCATTTCGGCCTAAAGAAGAAAACCAAGAAGAAAGACAAACCAAGGTAGGAAAAAGAAAAGAGAAGGAAATCGAGGTGACTTCTAAGGCATTCAAGGTTATTGGATACTTATCTACACTTAATATCATGAATTTTATTAAGATTTAGTTGGATTTTATATTATGTAACTAAGGTAACTTGGGTTACATAGGAAAATAATTTGATATGACATGGTAAAATGATGACTAAACATGTTAGAACCATGAATCATAAATGAAAATAGTTTAGAAAGGCCTTGAACCTAAGTGGCCGAATCCAATAGTAAGCTTTAATATGGCTTAATTCAATAATTAAAGATATATATAATGGAAAAATTACAATATGATAGTAAAGGAACATGTAAGAAAGGATTAGAGTGAAAGAGAACATATGGACATAGTGGAAGGTATGTATACATAATGATAATTACTTATTTAACTTGATGTTTTACATATAAAGTAATGAAGTAACCATGTAGAACCATGAATGATGTTGCTAGAAACATGTATCACACATAAATTAAGAGAAAATAACATTATAGGTAAGGAATCTCAAAGTCATCGAAAGATATTTATGTGGGAAATTAGGTATTTTTATGTCTTACTTGTGTAATTGTATGTGTGCATGATGTAAACATAAAGAATAAACTATTAGAAAGGTGAAATGACTATGTGGTGATGTTACATAATGTGAAAACCATGAGAATTTACATGAGCCATGATGTTAAGTTGATAATGATGTTTCCCTTAGTGTTCAGTGGGTAAATTCGGGATTTAGATTATAATGGTTAGCCATAGGGACACAAATATTGCGGTTGCACCATGAGATTTACTTTATTGTATATAGTTTGGTTTGCCGATACATTTATAACTAGGATGCAAGGTCACATCGAGTGATCTGATCCCTATTTACATCATTAGAGTCCTCTTTTCGCATTGTAATTATAAACAATAAGGACTAAAATGTAAGCTTTTTCCCTAAAAATGTTAATTATATGATTTCTGTATGAAAAAAGTTAAAAATAAAAGATATCATCGAGTTCAAAAAGGGTAAAAAGGTAATTATGCGAGAAAATATGAACAAAAATGTAAATTGGCATCATGAAAAATGATCAAAGTGGTTAAAATTGATAAATAGCCCAATAAGGGAAAAATCGTAATTTTTAGAAAGTTCGAGGACTAAATTGAAAATTTTACTTATTATGGAAAAGTAGGGAGTAAAGTGATATTTTTACATTCACAATGGATTAAAAGTAAAATAAAGTCAATCAAATAAAATTATAGGTGATAATGGATCAACTATGATGAAAAGGAAAGTTTAGGTACCAAATGGTAAATTACCACTTAAATAGAGAATTTAATTAAAATGTGGTAAAAAGAATAATTAAATCATTAGATAAAATAATTATAGCTAATAGAGCTAGAATAAAATTATGTAGCATAAATGGTGCAAAAAGGGTAAAATAGTAATTTTATATAATTAGTATTTTATCTGCATTGAAATTCTGTGTAGTTGTATCCGCCACTAAATAATATCATTGCTTAGAGCGTAGTTTGTTGTGACCACCCGTAGGGACAGGTAGCAAAGATGAAAGATAGGAATGGCATGTACATATTGGGAAGAACTTAATTAATTTTTTTGTCGATTGTAACTAATATATATGAAAATGTAATATGTAATAAACCAGGAGTAACCTTAGTATGATATACAATGACCATGGGTATGAACTTATAATGTATGGTTGTGATTGTGACATGAATTTTTAAAAGTGCTTGTGGATTGTTGAAGTTATAGAGGAGGAGGGAGTTCTTTTGGGAGTGTATTTGATTATACAGGTATATGGGAAGCATAAAAAATAAGTCGTCATGCTGCTTGAAATTTTATCAAATAAATAGTAAATTATGCGCTAAACTGGGGATTAGTAATAATAATTTCATTAAGTTATATGGTTATAAAATAAGATAATATTGATAATTAATTAAAGTACGGCATTATTAAATAGAGTGTCACATCACAGGATCTTGACTAGCTATTCGCCCAAGTTGGCCAAGCTATGATCTTGACTATGTTATCATAAGTCCCCCCTAGTGTGCGACATTCATGTCAGGGTCATTGGGGTAATTGTCAGTACGTGCAGCTATGATGAGCTGCGACATTAGGGTGCTTGAGGCGAGAGTGTCAGACGAGCTAGCGATGAAGTTCGTGGCGAGTGTGCCGAGTGAACTAGTAATGGAATTCGTGACTAGTGTGCTAAGTGAACTAAAAGAAGAGCTTGGGGCTAGAGTGCCATGCGAGCTAGCAGCGATGCTCGTGGCAAATATGCCGAGTAAGCTAGAAGCGGAGCTCGTGGCGAATGTGTTGAGTGAGCTAGAAGCGGAGCTCGTGGTGAATGTGCCAAGTGAGCTAGAAGAGGAGCTCATGGTAAATGTGCCATGTGAGGTAGGACATGTTTTCGTGTTGGAGCAATATGAATTTTGCTATTCCTAGCTGTGTGTAAACAATTGGACTGGTACCGCTATTTGCGTTAGTATATTAAATAAGGGTAATTATTACTCACTGGGTTAGCATGCATGAGTGGCATAGAAGGCACTTTGATTTATGCACTCTGTCATAATGATGACACCTTTATACCGGATCACGTGCCACATGTATGGTCGAAGTGATCTTAGTCTTCCTATTTAAGCCTTTTCCTCCTTGTCCTTTATTTTTTCTCATTCTGTTCTTTGGAGATGATTTCTAAGGTAAAGATCTATTTCTTCTAGGTGCAAGGATCCCTCAACTTGTTAGTTTCTCCGCCCAATTTTTTTACTTTAATAGGTTAGTTCTACATTTATTTTCTTCCCTTCTGTTTTTCTTTGTTGCTATTTATGAGGATTCTAGCAAGAGACTGGTCGAAGATGAAGAGTTTGCATTTAATGATGCCCCGAGTACCAGTGGGGGTTCGCCTTCCCATGAAGATGTTTTAGGGTGAGAGAAGATGAGCTCCTGATTTTGTTCGATAGGGTGACTTCTTCCACACAATACATTGTTAGCAGGCTGAGCTCTTCTCAACGGGCGAACACAGAATTCATCTACAAGCGAAAAATTAAAATATACAAGGCACAACTAGAGGTTGGTGTTTGCCTTCCCTTGACGGGATTTGAGGTGGAGGTGCTAAACTATTTTGACATGTCCATTGGGCAGCTTCATCCTAATGCTTGGTGCATACTGTCCGCACTCCATATTTGGGCAATGGAACATGGCATAAACCTAACCCTGAACTTATCTCGAGCTACCTATATAGTCTGTTTTCATGCTGGGATTGAGGACCATAACTATATACAAGCCCAGGCTGGTTATGACATGTTCTGCGAAAATCCTGAGTCGCTTAAAAAATGGAAGGATTGATTTTTCTTGGTGGAGAGGTTGTATGTGGATTTTCCTTTTTGGACTACCTAGGGTCGATTTAACAATCAAAATGACAACAATCTGTGGTTAATCGAAAACGAGGAGCTAATATTGGCTTGGTGGAGGGAGCTCACCCGTGACGAGTGGAACCTCCAAAACTTGCTCGATCCCTACAATTTCGGATTTATCCCTAAAAAAAGAGGTAGTTTTATACCTAATTTACTGAGTGTTACTAATACTCTTTTTTTAATTTTCTTCTTTTTTGCATCCATGAAGAAAGGAAGTAGAGCAGCCGAGATAATGAGGGCCAAAAGATAAAATATTATGAAAGCTACCTTAGTGCGCCTCCTGTTATGCCTGAAGCAATGCCTGCTCAGCCAATCGAAGGTGCCCAAACTCCCACTTTTATGGAGGTATCGGATAACTTTATCGAAGCTCGAGGTCCCAAGTCGACCGGTAGAGGAGTCCGTAATAAGCTCGATAGCTGAGGCAGGGAGATTAGGTTTTAAAGATGAGAAGGATCTTCGGACCTTGATTGTCGAGGTCTGCGAGTATTGGGAGAAGAAGGGGAGTCAATATTTCATAACAAATGATGACTTTAACACCTTTGTACATATAGTGTCATACATGCCAAAGGAGGTGGCTCTTCTTACCGAACTAAAAGCTGATTCGTTGTCTGCCCGAATTAAAAGGCATTAAGTGGAGGTATGCAATAGTGTTTCAACCCTTTATTCGGTAGATATCGTGCTCTTCTAACCACCCTCCCTTTTTTTGCTGCTGGCAGGGATCTCTGTTGATGGGTGCCACGATTGCCAAGGTGAACACTTTGATTGGCAAGTGGCAACATTCAAACTCTAGCTTTGGGAGCCTTCGACTCTAGATGAATGAGGTCACACTAAAGGTCTCTGTTGCTAAAAAATGGGTCGAATAGTTAGTGGGAAAATTTGCTAAGCTTGAGGCCACATTAGCTCGAGAGAAGGAGAGCAACCAAACACTCCAAGCCGAGGTGGACAAGTGCAAGCTCAAAGAGGCAGAGCTGGAGAAGGAAGCCGAAGGGTGAGAGGAAACAAACGTGGAGGCCCTAACTGAGAAATGTTTATCTTTTAGCATAAAGATCTCAACTGTTGTAAAGGGGAAGTACCTCGAGCTAGATTTATCTTTTGTGGATGGCGTTTATCCGAACGAGGACTAGCTCTTCTTGTAATAAACCTTTATAAAATAGCAAATTATTTTGGCCAACCTCTTTGCATTTCTTATCTTTTGAATCTGACTGAATTTATTGGGCAAAATAAAATGTTTAAGTAGAGTTTGTATTTGGTTTCATTACCTTGTCAGTTGAACTGCTCTCATAATAATCATAGGCTTATGCTTGACTGAGCAAGCTGCCTTAGGAATTGCAATGTATTTTTTATGACGATCATGTTGAACATGTTTGAAAAAGAAGAAAAAACTTACCATAGAATTGTCTCAAATGTGAGCTCGACGAAGCGAATAAGTTGCCGATTTACCTTTAGATAAGCGGTTCATTAGTTAAATAGCTTTCTACCTATGACCAAAAAGGAAAATATATTATATGGGCGGTATTCATCAAAGAACTTAATCATTTAAAATTGTATGCTTAGTTGGTGGCCTTCGTCGAAGAGCTTGTAAATTTCCACAGAGTTATATTAGCGAAAATGCCGAACTAGTAGACAAAGCTGTTGTAAGCTCGACAAAATGAATAACTTCTATTAAATATGTTATCCGTTAAATATGTATGTTCTATGGATGGTATTCATCGAAGAACGTAAAAGGGAAGACGAACTATCTTGACGATAGTGTCGACCTTGCATTAACTGTGAAAAGAAAACTAAAACAGCGAAATGGTGCTGAGCTATTTAAAAAAAACAGATGAAAATATCATAAGTTCCATCTAGCGAGTATACCAAAATACTGGTAATACAACTTGAGGCTTGACACATTTCATGAGTACGAAAGTACATTGCCAGAGAGGTCTTCAAGTTTGTATATGCCACCATTGATGATTTCTTGTATCATAAATGGCCCCTCCCATTTAGGATCTAGTTTACTTACTCCTGCCATTATGTGGGCGATGGCTGCCTTCTTTAGAACTAATTATCCAATGCGAAAAGACTTCACATTGGCCTTGCAATCATGGTATGCTGCCATACACTGCTTGTATACTGCTGATTGGATCTATGCGAGTTCTTTGTTCTCTTTCAGCTGGTCTAAGTGATACAGTAGGTTGGCTTTATAATCCTCACCATGTTGGGATACTCATGTTCTCGGTACTCCTATTTCATATGGAATGATTGCCTCCGTGCCATAAATTAGGGCGAACGATGTTACCCCTGTTGCTGCTAGAGGAGAGGTTCAGTATGCCTACAACACATTGTTAAGCTCATGAACCCATAGTCCTTTAGCTCTATCTAGCTACTTTTTAAGTTCAAAAAGGATAGTTCTTTTGGTCACTTTGGTCATTCCTTTGGATTGCGGATGATAGACTGAAGTGAAGCACAATTGAATATTCAGGTCTGAGCAAAACATCTTAAAGGTTTAGCAGTCAAATTGTTTGCCATTGTTAGATATGATGGAGTGTGGAATACCGAATCTTGCAAGGACATTCTTCATTAAAAACTTGATGATGTTTGCTGGAGTGATAGAGATGAGGCTTGGCTTCTACCCAATTGGTGAAATGGTCAACTGCTACCAATAGAAACTTTTGCTAGCCAATTTTTTGAAGAAATGGGCCTAATATGTCAACTCCCCACTGGGCTAAAGGCCAGGGACTATGGATCAATTTCTGTTGTGCCAAACTATTGTGTGAGACATTAGAAAATCTCTGGCACTTGTCACATTTTCGGACTAATGCTTTGGCATCTGCCTCCATGGTGGGCCAGTAATATCCCTACAAAAGTGTTTTACGAGCAATAGCATGTGCTCCCTCATGGGCCCCATAAATCCCCTCATAAATTTCTTTGAGGATATAATCTCCTTTTTTGATGCTCACACACAAATTCCAGGGGTTTGAGAAAAGATCGTCTATATAGCTTCTCATCCAGCACGACATATAGGCTCAATCTACGAACTATTTTTAGGGCCTGCTCTTGGTCTTCTAGTAATGTTCCTGGTGTAAGTTATTGATAAATGGGGAGGTGCCACCCCTCTACTAGCTTTTGCATCTGAATGTGGTAAGTTTTAAAAGTTGGTTATGAGATTGTTATGAAGATGATATCTATGGTCTGTACAAAACTATTAACGATAGCTTGCTTAGCCAAGGCATCTACCTCCTGATTCTCTGTATAGGGTAGCTGCGTAATTAATCAAGTACTTTTGACTCCTTCTAACCTGGCAAAGAGTGTGGATGCCAACACTTTATACCAAATTATTAAATCATCTTTCGCTTCAAAGCTTTCCTTAAGTTGGCTGACAACCAGCTATGAGTCGAAAAAGATCTCCAGAGTTTTAGGTTTTACCTCTATTGCCAGCTGGAGTCCATAACATCAAGCTTCATACTTCGTAACATTGTTGGAAGTAGGGAATGTTATGAGTGTCATCGCCCAGATACAAACCTTTCCTGGGCTCATCAACAGAACTTCGGCTCCCTCTGAGCATGTTGCACCATTAACATATAACTTTCATGATCTCTTTGACTTTTCAAGATCTGGTGCTTGCATTTCTGCCATAAAATCTGTTAGGATTTGCACCTTCATTATCGAGCATGGTTCATACAAAACATCAAACTCCTCCAGGCAGGCTGCCCATTCCGTTAACCTTCTCAAAGTTTTTGGTCTTTGCAATACCTTTTGCAGGTTTAAATTTGTGTGCACTGATACTGTATAAGCCTGAAAGTACAGACGTAACTTTGCAGTGGTGATGGTTAGTGCAAAGGTCAACTTCTCTAAAATGGGGTACCTCAGCTCAGAACCTCAAAGGACTTTGCTTGTGTAATAGATCAAAAATTATTAGCTGCCCTCTTTCCAAACCAACACCAAGCCTATCACCCCTTCAGAGATAGCTAGGTAGACGTATAAAATTTCACCGAATTATGATCTACTGAGAAGCGATGGGGCTGTAAGAAATTGCTTTAAGGGTTTGAAGGCCTGTTGACAATCCTCAGTCCACTTGAAGTTTCTCAAATTCTTGATCGCTTGGTAAAATGGCAAACACCGTCTGGCTAAACAAGAAATGAACCTTCCAATGCTATGATCCTGCCATTAAGCTTCTATGCATCTTCTTCGAATTGGCTTTTATCCCTCTCTTTGATATCATAAAGCCGAGGAACTTTTTGGACTGTACACCAAAGGTGCACTTCTCAGGATTCAACTTGAGGCACGCCTCCCGAAGATTAAGAAAGGTCTCATTGAGCTTGAAAGGTAGGTCTGTCGATGACCTGCTCTTGACAATCATATAATCCATATATATTTCTATGTTCCTCCCTAATTGGTTGGCGAACATATGATTCATCAGCCTCTAGTATGTGGCCCTTGTATTTTTTAGCCCAAAGGGCATAACATGGTAGCAGTAGGTACCTCTATGGATTATGAAAGCAATCTTCTCTTTATCTGTTGGGGATATCAGGATCTGATGATAGCCCACTGATGCATCAAGGAAAGCATACTCTTCAAACCCAGCTATAAAATCCACCAGGGCTGAGAGAAAGAAGCAGCAGCAGAGAATAGAGAACACATGACCTGCTATTGCAAGTCATGCATTGCTAGAAAAGTACCCAGTGATTCATTCATCTTCTTAAAATGGAAAGAAAAAATAACAAGACTTAAGAAGCATTCCAATGGTTTCATGGGAAAGAGATTTAGCAAAAATTTCGAGAAGAAAAAGAAAGGGCATAAGAAAGAAGTAGAAAAAACACCCATTTTATAGTGATTTCTATTCATAGAAAACTATTTGTAAAAAGGCATGTAACATTGTTATTTTATGCAAGAATAAAAGGCATAATAAAAGTGTAGAAGACGAAGCAACAAAAATTAAAGAGGCACATTTCTCAAAAAGGTGTTTACAAAGAGACATGTGAAAAGAGGCAACGATCTGAATATCCGTTGTCAGATGAATAGACAAATGAATGATCAGCAACACCCTCAAGTAGCTTTTTCATTTCGTAACAAATATGATTAACTCATAAAAATTAAAAAATGTAACAGGAAAGCAAATGGTTAGACAACGAAAAGACTAATAAGTCAGAAAAAGCATACGACTCCAAAAACCAAAAAGCAAACAGGTTAGAAAAACAAACTTTGACAAGACATTTTTCTTGATAATACTAGTGATCATATGTTGTGGCTAAAAGATTGTCATAAACCCCTTGTACTAGTTCATACTCCAAAGTCTAGCAAAAATTTTAACTATATGCCTTTAGTTAATTGCTAGACATTTTTATAAAAATAATAGTGTCATTTTTATATATGGATATATAATTAATGTAAGCAATACTTACATGTATTATGCCAATAAAGATCATAAAATTCTTCAATTGTAATTTTAGTTGAAAATTGCATTTTGATTAATAGCTTTCCTAATATCAGGAGAAGAAAACAGCTAAAATAAATAAATAAATAAATAAATAAATTATGTATATTTTAGATCCTCATATCGTGAACTTGAAGTTAAAAAGATTAGTTAATTATGATGCCAATATATTTGTTAGTAGAGATTTATTAAATCTCATTTGTATTAGCTGCAAATGCTCTAATTCAGAAAAATATTCCAGTAGGATAATTTACCTTATATGGTAAATTATTCTGTTCCAAATAAAAATAAAATCTGCAAATGAAAATTAGCAAATAAATCCATATGCTCATATTATAGCAGAGGGTGCTCTTGGAGAGACCTATGACATAACTAATTTTTAAACTTCAAAAATGATTTAGATACCTAAAATTAAATAAGAGATCTCAATATGTCATTTGTCTTTATAAGGAACAGAAAAGGATAAAGTTGTCGATAATATTTCTACATAAAAATATTGATGTTGATATTTTCAATATAGTGAGGATCTTAAAATTAAATATGTTGAAAAATATAGATATTAATTACATTCAATATAAATTTTTGGATCAGCAGTTTAAAATATTGAAAAATAAGATGCCAAAAGAGTAAAATTAATATTCATGCATTGAGTTTTATATATATAATTTTGGAGCTTGAAGAGATTTGTTTGGCATAAATTAAGGTCAATGTCAAAGTGTATATGACATGGTTATGTTCTAATGGAATGAGTTCTAACCAGAACAACAAAATAAGCTTCAACACGAAGGGTAAGAAAAAAGGCTCGAGAGCCTAAAAGGCAAAAGATGAAATATAATTGCAAAAGGTCCAAAGGTAAGAAAAGGATAAACATTTCAAGAGTGAAATGCTTGTTTAACATCCAACAAAAAGGATACTATGCAAAAGATTGCAATGTACCCAGGTATTACACTATTCTGACTCAAAAGTGAGTGAAATTTGTGTATTTAGTTCTATGATTCTTACTAAATTTCATCCTTTGTGGGTGATAGATTCAAAAGTAATGGACCAAGTGAAAAATGATCGAAATGCTTTTGTGTAGTTAGTTTCTATTCTTGTTTTGATGAAACTTGGTTTCATTTTCATTTCAAGGATAACAACGTATTCTTATATTTAAATAATGCTTAATATGGTACTGGTTTTTTTTCGAATAGTTCATTATTTTGAATATTGATCCTAATTATTTGAATAATACTAGTTTTTCCTTAATTTTTCCTTCTACTTCACATAGTTATGAGAATAATGTGAAATTATAACATGATAGGTTAATCCACGTTGGGCAATATCGAAGGAGTCAGTTAGCCAAAGTAGGTTTATTAGGTAACCTTAATAAAATTGATTTGCCTACTTGTGAACATTGACTAAAAGGAAAACTAGTGAGAAAACAGTTCGAAAAAAGAACTAGGGCCGAATTTCCATTGCAATTAATCCATACCGATGTTTGTGGTTCAATAAATATGAGGGCAAGGTAGGGGGTCTACTATTTCATCACATTTATAGATGACTATATAAGATATGATCATGTCTACTTGGTTTCTCACAAATCAAAAGCGTTAAGTTACTTCAAAAGTTATATGAACTTAGTATAAAATCAATTAGACAGAAAGATCAAAGCTTTAAAAAGTGACAGAGTTCGGGAATATCTTTCTGATGAATTTAAAGCATTATGTGATGAAAAAGAAATTGAGCATTAGTTATCTATTCCTAAAACTCCACAACAAAAAGGTGTTGCAGAAAGGAGAAATATAACTCTCTTAAATATGATAAAATCTATGATGGCTAAGGTAAATTTGCCAACCTCCCATTGGGGAGATGCTCTATTAATAGCCACATATGTTCTGAACTAAGTACCCTCTAAGTCTGTCACATCCACTCCTTATGAGTTACGGACTGATCAATAACCTAACCTAAACCATTTACAACCTTGGGATTATGATGTTTATGTCCATGATACCTTAAGCAAATTCGGTAAATTGGGACCAACAGGTAAAAAAAGTATCTTTGATAAATATTCTGAAATATCAAAAGGATATGAATTCATGTGTGAGTAAGAAAATGACACAATGACATAATTTAAACCATGAAACATCATTTTTTTAGAAAATGAATTTTCAAAGTTGGGAGGAGTAAGTCAAGAGTTCACTTTCTATAAAACTCAAGAAAAAGAACTATCAGGATCACTCCATCTGAGTGGAAGGGTATTTGAAAAAGAAGAGCAAATTCTCTTCCCTATGATTCGAATGTTTGAGATCCTTACTCCAGTAGGAGCATTCTGGACTTTAGTGGGAGCATGGATATTCAGGACCCTTACTTAAGTGAAAGCATTCCTGGCTCCAATGGGAGTATGGATCTCAATCCTAGTGGAAGCATTCCGAACTATAATGGATATATGAGATATATTTATAAAGAATCAAAATTAAAAAAATTTAAAAGAAAAAGTGTTTCATGTCGACGATTTGAGATTAAAGGCTCAAATGGAGCCCTTTTAGTGACCCTACAAGATTAAAAAGAGCCTAAAAACATTCAACAAACTCTTTTATACCCAGCTAAAGACAAATAGATTAAGGCAATGGAATAAAAAATGATATTTATGAGATATAATTATATTTGAAAACTGGTTGATCTACCTAAAGGACATAAACCAGTTTGGAATAAGTAGATTCTCAAGGTAAAGCGAAAAATCGATAGAAGCATCAAAAGGTATAAAGCTTTGTTATTCGCTAAAGGGTTTATACAACATGAAGGGATTGACTATGACTAGACTTTCTCACCTGTTGTAAGATTTACGTCTATAAGGTTAATTCTGGCCTTAGAAGCTAGTTTAAACTTTGAGCTACATAAAATGGATGTAAAGACTACTTTCTTTAATGGAGGATTAGATGAATAAATCTAGATGAAACAATCTGTAGATTTCATTGAAAAAGGTAGTGAACATAAGGTTTGCCGATTGAAAAGATCAATCTATAGCCTTAGACAGTCTTCAAGACCTTGGAATTAAGATTTCAAGAGATCGTTCAAGAAGGTTGTTGTCTCTCTCGCAAGAGAAATATATCAGCAAAGTCATTGAATGATTCAATATGTAAAATTACAAATTCATTGATAACCCCATTGCATAGAATCAGTTTCTTAGGGAAAATATGTGTCCTGAGATGCCAGATGAAATGGAATGCATGAGTAATGTTCCATATGTTGTTGTTATGGATAGTCTAATGTATACAACGTTGGGTACAAAATTTGATATATGTTATAATGTGGACATAGTAAGTAGATATCAGTCCAACCTAGCTAAGGCACATTGGAAAAGCAGTTAAAAAGATACTTAGATACCTCAAAGGTACCGCAGACTATTCTCTCTGCTATTAAGTAAGGATCTGCAATTGAGAGGATACTCAAATGTTGATTGGGGAGGTGATGTGGATGAGAGAAAATCCACCTCAATTTATGTATTCTTGCTTGGCAAGGATGCCATCTCATGGAGTAATAAGAAATAAACCTGTATAGCCCTATTAATATTGGAAGCTGAATTTGTTACTTCCTCTGCTATGGTAAAAGAGGCAGTTTGGCTAAAATGGTTTGTCAACCATTCAAAAGTAACTGCTTTAGAGGAACCAATGACAGTTTATAGTATAGTCGGTCATCAATGGATGTGCCGATATTAAGTATCAATATACCAAAGATATTATTGTATGAGGAAAAGTGAACTCACAGTACATTTTCTCATTAGATATAATTGTAGATCCATTAATAAAACCTATACTAAGGGATGTATTTTAAAAGATACATTAGATCTCAGAGGTTGCATAGGATTTTATTTGTACTATCTTATGAAATACCTTAACATTATTATTTATGAATAATAATTAAATTCACTTTTTGGTAATACATGAGTGTGAATATTTATATGTGAATATTTATTGTCATTTGTTATATGATTGAGCATGTCAGATAGAGAAGTAGCACATTCACATGGATGTTTACCTTAGTTTTGATAATGAGTTGACAAAGATAAAGATGAGGCAATTTTTGAACATATGGTGAGCTCAAGAGCCTGTTCAAAAATGAAAGTGCCATTTTGCAGAAAATACAAGATTAGTCTTATTAAAGTGCAAAATAAAAACATACATAAGATTGTATGCTTTGGATTGAGATCCAAACTAGATTAAGTGTAATCCTATGATAAGTTAAATGTAACTATCATATTCTATCCTAAAAGCTAGAAGTAGTCCTGAAGTGGAAGGATTAAAGTTAGATGCTTCGATGCATTCCAACATTATGCTTTTGTATGGTGTTAAAATACATTTTGTGAGACATGAGCTCCTTTAAGGGAAGGAAAGAATACCGTGACACATGTTTCAAACCATGTGTGCTTCAAGTGACCAAGGGAAGGGAATTTAATGTGAACGATCTCAATTTTTTCTAGTGTGAGACCTTAACCAAGTTTCAACCCTTAAAACCCTTAACCTATCCCTGAAGCATAGTTAAGGGTGGCTAGTTTAGTTAGTCTCCAAGAGGCTATGGAAAATTTTGATTTAGCGGATCTAACTAGAAAAACGAGCAGAATCATGATGGATGGCATAAAGTAAGAGGGGAAGATAGATTTTTTATCACATTCAATTGGTCTGTGGTTCACCGACATGCTTATTATAGTTTCTATGAGTAATGATATAATAGTGAACATAAAAATTATTTTATGAGATCATGAGTTAAAACAGTGAATGTGAGAAGGTAATTTAGGACTAGGCATATGTGAATAAAAGGATTTTATTTGTTCAAGATGTTATATACCCCTAACAAGTGTATAGTAATAGTGCTCTCGATGTATGCTGGTCACACGGTCTATTTACCTGTATGATTAGAGATTATAATTGGATTTTATTCTATCATGTGTGAGTGGAAGATGGAGGAGAATGGATACATCCATAACTCTAAATTCGAGAAGTAAATCAAATATGTTTGATACCAAATACGTTGATTAGAGAAATTAAATTCCTATATTGAATACGTCGATTACGAAAATTAATTATTATATTGAATGCGTCAGTTACAGAAATTAATTCCTCTATTGAATACGTCAATTACAAAAATTAATTTCTATATTAATTATCTTCCTAATTAAGAAATCTAAAAAACTCTATAAATAGAGCCTATGAATTCAGATTTAAGTTGGTTGTTAGTTTTTCGTAAGAAATTCTAGAGAGAATTTCTTTTCTCCTACCTTGTTTCTCTATGTCTTCAAAGGGTATTTAGACCGTGAAATTATCATCGTTATCTTGCCAAATGGTTTGTGAATAATAGCCTTGCCGGTAATGCGAAACAAGATCCTTCACTTTCGATGTTTAAAGGATTCTACGCTATAAGAGGTAAATAGATTTTTTTCTTTATATATATATATATACACACACGTGATAAATGATTATAAGTTCATTATAATAATGCCAATTTATGATTTAAAAAAACTTTTAAAAAATACTATAATTAATTACATGTGTAAATGCAACATGTTTTATTTTCTTTTTGAGGGAAATGAAAAATATTTTTTTATTTGTGCATAAGACAATATAAAAATAAAGGGTACACTAAACTGAAATATCGAATAAAAAGATTTTAAATCGAATTTTATTACTGATTTTTTTACTAGAATTGAATCGAATTATACCATTGATTTTATTAGGAATGAATTTAAATATTTTACTCAATTCGAAATAAGATTTGTATTGAATTGGACCAAATTGGACTAAAATAACATATATTTGTTAATTATTATATGTAACACTAATAATTAATAGATAAATATTATTTATAATTTTATGATACATTTATCATATAAATTTAAATTCATAACTATTTATATTTTAATTCATGAAATTAAAATAATAATTACTTAATAAATTAAAATGGATTTTTAATTATTAATAACATAAATTTAATTATTATATCTTATAAGATATTTAATAGACAGTTAACTAAGTATTTATTAGGCATGATTTAGGTTAAACAAAATTTTATATTTAATTATATATAAAAACATTACAGTAAATCCGTTAATTATCAAACTAAAAAATTTATCACCTAATTATATTTAACTTTGAGTGTCATTCAACCACTCCTCCTCTACTTTTGGCACCATGCATATATGAGTATGACTAATCAGTTTATCACCTAATTAACTCACAATTTCATTTGGAACTCCTATGTATTGGCAAAGAAAATGATATATTTCCAAGGAGATTTCTCTCATACTCTCTTCAACTTAGTGGGGCATGTAAATTTGCAACCAAATTCAACTTTAGCTTATTATTTGCAACGCATTAGGTAAATTCTTGACCAATGCAAGTATGAAATTGACAAAAATTATTTGAAAAATCAAACGATAGATTAATATATCATTTTATATTCTCAAGACAGATGGTTTAATAATTCCGATTTCCTGTCATTTTAATTGTAATTGAACTTAGTGGGGCATGTAAATTTGCTGCCAACTTCTAATTTGGCTTAACATATGTGTAATGCGTTAGGTAAATAACTGACCAATGCAACAAGAAGATGATGGGGGTATGTCATTGACAAAAATTACTTGAAAAATTAAATGGTAGATTAATATATCATTTTATATTCTCAAGATAAATGGTATAAGAATCTCAACTCCAATTTCTTCACACTTTAATTGTAATTATATTATATGCATTGACAGGAAATTATTTAAAAAATCAAGTTATAGATTGATATTCAAATGATAGATTGATGGTATATCATTTTAAATAAACACTACCATAAGGTTAGACCAATGCACAATAAAATGTATAAAAAAAATCTCAAATTCAACTTCTAGACGTTTTAATTGCAAGTGTAGGGACCCACAGTAATATCAGAAGGAAAGGTAAGAAAAGAAATTAAAATGGAGGAAGATGTATCTTCGATATAGACACCATTATAGTTTATCGGCAGTAAATTTCCTGCTAACTTCTAATATGCATTAAATTGTAATTATATAATATGCATTTTTAATTGAACGCAATTAATTGGGCATGAAGATTTCCTGCTAACTTCTATTTTGGCTTGACATATATGTAATGCGTTAGGTAAATAGCTGACTAATGCAAACATAAGATAATGGGGGTATGTCATTGACAAAAATTATTTGAAAAATCAACTAATGGATTGATATTCAAATGATAGATTGATGGTATATCATTTTAAATAAACACCACCATAAGGTTAGGCCAATGCTCAATAAAATGTATAAAAAAAAAAATCTCAAATTCAACTTCTTGACATTTTAATTGCAAGTGTAGGGACCAACAATAATATCAGAAGGAAAGGTAAGAAAAGAAAAATGGAGGAAGATGCAATTGCATAAATTCAATTAGTAGCAAAAGATGTATCAAGCTTTACCCAATTATTACATTAATGTAGCTTATTAAAGTTTTAGTCTTCCCCTTTGAAATAATACTAATTAATTTGATTTAAATTCACAGATTACAATCTCGATGGTTGCAGTAGGCCGGCATCGCATTCCTGGAAAAAAAAAAAGGTATGGAATTGCACCCCACACTCTGTTTTGGCTGTTTGGGAAGCAATGTGGTGGTTTCATGCTACTCAACTTTTCCTCCCTTACTTTTGGCACCATGCATATGTAAGTATTTAACTAA
>JBBPFJ010000731.1:0-55186 GCA_037975025.1 Excoecaria agallocha | reverse complement strand
ATCAGATCGAGGTGGAGAATACTTAAGTCAAGAGTTTCAGGATTATGAGATAATGGGATTTTATCTCAATGGACTCCTCCATATACACCACAACACAATGGTGTATCTGAAAGGAGAAATTGAACACTATTAGATATGGTTCGATCAATGATGAGCCGAGCGGACTTGCCTAAGTCTTTTTGGGGATATGCATTAGAAACTGCTGTTTATGTGTTAAACAGAGTTCCTAGTAAATCGGTTGATGTTACTCCATATGAGATGTGGAATAACAAGAAACCCACGCTTTCTCATATGAAAGTATGGGGCTGTCCTGCTTATGTGAAGAGGACAATGTCAAACAAACTGGATGTTAAGTATGACAAATGTTTATTTGTGGGATATCCAAAAGAAACGTTTGGATATTATTTCTATCATCCCTTAGAACAAAAGGTGTTTGTTTCAAGGCATGTTGTCTTCTTGGAAAGAGAATTTTTCCTACGAGAGGACAGTGGGAGTAAAATTGAGCTTGGTGAAGTTCAAGACCCACAAATAGAAGATGATCAACCGATTGAACCTGAAACTGAATTTCATAATGATGAGATTACAGTTGAACTGATTATACACAAAATCCTAGAAGATCTACTAGGATGCGTTCTATCCCTGTGAGATATGGATTTCACGTTGATTCGGATAGAGGCATAACTGTAGTAGAGGACAATTAGCCTACAAGCTATCAAGAAGTTTGGAACAGTTCAAAACGTGATTTATGGCTTAAGGCTATGCAGTCTGAAATGGACTCCATGTATGAGAATAAAGTATGGACTTTAATTTAACCACCTGAAGGGATGAAACCCATAGGGTGCAAATGGGTCTTCAAAAAGAAGATTGACATGGAAGGTAATATAGTTACCTATAAAGCTCGCTTAGTAGCAAAAAGTTATTGTCAAAAAGAAGGTATTGACTATGACAAAAGATTTTCTCCTGTAGCGATGCTTAAGTCTATAAGAATACTTTTAGCCATTGCAGCTCATTATGATTATGAGATTTGGTAAATGGATGTGAAGACAGCTTTCCTTAATGGAAATCTTTCTGAGGATGTGTATATGACACAACCAGAAGGATTCACATTAGGAAATGGCGAAAGGGTATGCAAGCTTCAAAGATCCATTTATGGATTGAAGCAAGCCTCTAAGAGTTGGAACATACGATTCAATGAGACAATCAAAGAGTTTGGTTTCTCACAGAATGAAGATGAACCTTGTGTGTATAAAAGGGTCAGTGGGAGTGCAATTGTCTTCCTAGTTCTATATGTAGATGACATATTGATCATAGGAAATGACATTTCTCTTCTCCAATCTGTTAAAATATGGTTATCCAAGCAATTCTCCATGAAAGACCTTGGAGAAGGATCCTATATTCTGGGAATAAGGATCTATAGAGATAGATCCAATAGGTTGCTAGGTCTTTCTCAGAGTACATATATAGATAAAGTATTGAAGAGGTTCAATATGGATCTCTCTAAGAAAGGGTTTATACCCATGGTGCATGGGAAACACCTTTCTAAGTCTATGTGTCCACAAACACTAGAGGATAGAGAGAGCATGAATAGATTACCATCTGCATCTGCAATTGGTTCTATCATGTATGCTATGTTATGTCCACGTCCAGATGTAGCATTTGCTTTGAGTGTCACAAGCAGATTCCAATCTAATTTTGGAGAGGAACACTGGGCAGCTGTCAAGAATATTCTTAAGTACTTGAGAAGGACTAAGGATATATTCTTGGTATATGGAGAGGGCAGTTTGGAAGTAAATGGGTATGCAGATGCCAGCTTCCAATCTGACAAAGATGATTGTAAATCACAATTTGGTTATGTGTTCATAATGGGAGGAGGAGCAGTTAGTTGGAAAAGTTCCAAACAAGAAACAACTGCAAATTTCACGACGGACGCTGAGTACATTGCTGCTTCAGAAGTAGCCAAAGAAGCAGTCTGGATCAAAAAGTTCATAACAGAACTTGGAGTGGTGCCTAGCATTGTTGATCCGATTCCTTTATATTGTGACAACAATGGAGCCATTGCGCAAGCAAAGGAACCACGGTCTCATCAGCAATCCAAGCATGTTCTCAGACGCTACCATCTTATAAGGGAAATAGTAGCTAGAAATGATGTGAAAATAGAAAGGGTTCCCACAAATGACAATGTGGCGGATCCCCTCACTAAAGCACTTTCCCAGATTAAGCATGATCACCATATAAATAGCATGGGTCTGAGACATATGAGTGATTGGCTCTAGTGCAAGTGGGAGATTGTTAGAGAGTATGCCCTAGAGCCCATGTAATAGGGATGTTTTTCATATGTATGAAATTTATATTCTTAATAAAAGGCATCATTAATTTATTAATGCTATGTTTGAATACATGAGTTTGTAAATCTTAAATTAATAAATGAAGTCCTAGATATTATAATCACAGTGCAAAGGCAATAATGAAGGTGTTCATAATGCGAGATGTCTATTGCATGCAAATGTCTTAATATCTAAATATCGCTAGTCATAGAATTAACAAGATAGGACATTGTTAATTCGGACAGACTAGCACATGTTATGCTTCTTGAATTGTTCAAGTAGTGGTTCTCATAACTGTGATTATGAAAGATAATCAAAGCTAACATGTGGATGCTTGTTAGAAAAACAAGTTTATTGTAGACCTGCATAGAGAATCCTCACATGGATATTAAATCTATGTCCGTGAGGAATCTCTTCATAGCGGTTGTGCAAGTATCCTTAGACTTGAGATCACCAAAGTTATCTTAAGTAGCAAGTGGTATACTTTGACTCCATAACTAATTACTTCCAACTGGGAGTGAACATAGTTAGGAGATTGGGTATATCATGACCTACTTGAAGATAGTTGAGTGATTGACAAAGGATTCACCATCCCAGATTTAACAAGGGAAGTTATCTCATATGATTCTATAATTGCCTTATTCAGAGAATCTCTGGCCAGAGTAATATGCTGAGATGGATGGAGATCCATGAAGGGCATTTTAGGAACAATGGTTAAATTAATAGAACATACATAATTAGATTTATATGAGTTGACAGAAATCCATACTCATGATCTAATTGAGATAAGTTTGGTGAAAGGAGTAATTGCACGGTAACTGTTCTATGGAAGGGTACAGTCAAACCACATGACTTTTCTGACATTTGGGTAGTCATGATGCCTAGATAGAGGCCAATCATGACTTGTATAATGATGTATCAAAAGTGTCAATAGGGATTGATAAGATGATTTAAAGGAGTTTAAATCATGTGAGTTTTGAATAGAACTCACAATTACATATTATACTGCCAACATGGACAGGAACCCAATAGGTCACACACATATAGAGAAAAGGGTAAAATGGTAAAATGAAAAGGATAATAATATTTGATATTATTATAAAGGTAGAGAGGAGAATATGATAATAATTAATTAAAGAGTTTAATTAATTATGATTAAATAAAATTATCCGCAGAACTTTTGAGAAATGTTCTGTAAATTGGACCTAAATGAAATAATGTATTTTATGATTAGTTATTATTGTCTTATAAGTGTTTTAAGACTACTATAAGTGTTAGAGGATTAATATAATAATTAATAGGTCCATTGGAGAAATTACAAAGGGCCAGAGGAATGAAGAAAGTTGGCGGAAGCCCTTCTGTAAGGGCCACACGCCTACTTCAATACAGAAGGCCTTAATGGCCCATTTCATGCACCAAATTAATTTATATATATTACATAAGTGTTATGGAACACACATATTTAATTTTGTTGGATTTGGAATCCATTTGGGTATTTAAATCCAATTAGATGCACAAAGGGCCTAGTTTGTGGATTTTGTGCATGGTCTTTTATGAAAAGATTTAATTTGGATTTAATTAAGCCCAAATGATTATAATTAATTCCAGAGGCCCAATTAATAATTCTCCAGCAATTTTAAAGAGCCCAATCTCATTAAGGAGTTGGAATTTTAACCTAACTATAAAAGGCCAACTAATGAGAATTAGGGTTAAGTGATTAAAACAAAAGGAAAGTCTTATTTCTTTATTCTCTCTCCCTTTTTGCGCCAACTCCAAGCTAGCTTCTTGGAATTTTGGCCAGCCCTAGTTGAACACCAATTTTTTGGTTCAATTTACCCCTCTCTAGTGTGGATTACTCATTGGAGGTGTTCGATTTTGGACACTGTGGTTTGCGACAACCCGGTGCGAAGTAAAATCAATTGTTCAACAAAAATCAACGGTAATTTTTCTTATTCTCATATAGTTATATTGTGTATTCATGGCAAGATCAGATCTAATGGTTAAAAAATTTTAAAATTCCGCTCATGTATGTGATGCATGTAACCGTTAAAATCCAACAATTACTCCTTTTACTACTCTTATCTTGATTAGATTATGAGTATGGATTTCTATCAACTCATATAAATCTAATTATGTATGTTCTATTAATTTAACCATTGTTCCCAAAATGCCCTCCATGGATCTCTATCCATCTTAGCATATTACTCTGGCGAGAGATTCTCTGAACAAGGTAGTTATAGAATCATGCGAGATAACTTCCCTTATTAAATCGGGATGGTAAATCCTTTGTGAATCACTCAACTATCTTTAAGTAGGTCATGATATACCCAATCTCCTAACTATGTTCACTCCCAGTTGGAAGTAATCAGTTATGGAGTCAAAATATACCATTTGCTACTTAAGATAATTTTGGTGATCTCAAGTCCACGGATACTTGCACAACCGCTATGAAGAGATTTCTCGCTGACATAGATTTAATATCCATGTGAGGATTCTCTATGCAGGTCTCCAATAAACTTGTTCTTTTAACAAACATCCACATGTTAGCTTTGATTATCTTCCGTAATCACATTTATGAGAACCACTGCTTGAACCATTCAAGAAGCATAACATGTGCTAGTCTGTCCGAATTAACAATGCCCTATCTTATTAATTCTATGACTAGGGATATTTAGATATTAACACATTTGCATCCAATAGACATCTCATATCATGAACACTTTCATGATTGCCTTTGCACTGTGTTCATAATATCTAGGACTTAATTTATTAATTTAAGATTTACAAACTCATGTATTTAAGCATAGCATTAATAAATGAATGATGCCTTTTATTAAGAATATAAACTCATACATATGAAATACATCCCTATTACATGGGATCTAAGGCATACTCTCTAACAAAGTGTGCATGCTGGAGATGGAAACTATGAAGGATGAGGTGTATGCCATACAAAATGATTTTTACTATTCATTTTCACCAGGTGGTAACTGGGTCTCGCGTATGGGCATGTACTCTGAGTGTACAGTCGTATAGATCAACTTATAAGTAGCCCTTACGGATTTTCATCTATCCTTGTTTTCCCCCTTTCAGTGGTTTCATCCTTGTAACCTATTCCCTTGCATTTGTGAACTTTTGCTTTCATCGCATGTCGCTTTGCATCTTTTGCTTTTGCAAAAATGTCTCCTTTCACCGAGTGCCTTTCCTTGCTGCTTAACGACTATTCAACTTGGGATAATCCCCTTCTATCGGCTTATTCTAACTTAAATTTTTGCACAGGTTAGAATTGGATGATTATTTGCTAGTGCCCTTGACCCGCTACTACGATCCTCAATTTCATATCTTCTGTTTCAACAATGTGGAGATATGCCCATTACATGAAGAATTTGCTGCCATCCTAGGCATCCTTTTTACACTAGGGACTCTCCCATGTGTGCCAAATTGTGTTCCTTTTTATGCCCGCGAGGCTGTCTGAGCTTTAGGCATTTGTCCTTTCGATGTCAGGGCATTCGTTGAACCTTTCGGACCAGTCTCACTTCACTTTTTGTTCGACCATCTGTACTATTTCAATAGGAATGAGACTTACATTGTGGGCATTACCCTCTTCATGTGCCTGGCTCATTACCTTTGAATTACTAGTAGAGGAGGTACTTTTGGAGATTATCAACTATTTGATGTTGTAAATGACATTCGTAAGGGGCTTACTACATTCCCTTTGATCTTGGTGGAGACCTTACTCAGACTATATGCTATTCACACTGATCCTACCGTACTGCTCACGAGCAGTCCTCGTTAGAGAGTATGCCCTAAAGCCCATGTAAAAGGGATGTATTTCATATATATGAATTCATATTCTTAATACAAGGCATCATTCATTTTTTAATGCTATGTTTAAATACATGAGTTTGTAAATCTTAAATTAATAAATAAAGTCCTATATATTATAAACATAGTGCAAAGGCAATCATGAAAGCGTTCATGATATGAGATGTCTATTGCATGAAAATGTGTAAATATCTAAATATCCCTAGTCATAGAATTAACATGATAGGATATTGTTAATATGGACAAACTAGCACATGTTATGCTTCTTGAATGGTTCAAGCAATGGTTCTCTTAACTGTGATTATGAAAGATAATCAAAGCTAACATATGGATGCTTATTAGAAAAACAAGTTCATTGGAGACCTACAAAGAGAATCCTCACATGGATATTAAATCTAGTCACCATCCTTCGTGCACATGTACATGCCACTAGAATTCTAACTCCTTTGCCTTTCATTACCCATCCTTATGCACAATCAAACAATCCACGCACTAAGCAACATTGTTGCCCAGTGGTGGATACATTACGCAAAATTTCATTTACATAAACTATATTATTCAAATTACCATTTTATCATTGATTATTACATATTACCATTGAACTTAGAATTTTTTCTCTTTATGCCACAAATTACCATTTAGCCCTTTTATTTCTCATTTTTCCTATTTTTTCCTCAGACATTTATTACTTAAGTAGAAAATTATAAATTAGGCCCTATACTTTCCCTTGTACACACACTACATTATTGTATACTAATATTGGTCCGTTTTGCCTTCTTTAACCTTTTTCACTTTATGTAAAAAAAATTATGTTTTAGTCCTTATACTTACTAAGTAGAGGTAAATTATAGTTTTGTCCCTGAAACTTTTCCTCAGTTATATTTTTACCCTTCTTTACTTGTTTAACCATTTCAACTCCTTTAACCATATTGTTAATGCAAATTTACATTTTTACCCTCATTTTTCCATATGTAAAATTTTTACCCCTTTTTAACCAATTAATTACATTTTTACTTTGTTTACTATTTAATCACATGTTTGACATTTTTATGCAAATTTTACTGTTTAGTCCTTATTTTCTTGCATAATTATATTTTTGCCCTTTGTAGTACCCAATGGAAACCCTCAAACTATTTATGCACCATGAGGACTCCTATAATGCCAAATGAGCTAAAGCGACCACTTAATGAGATCAATTACTCTAGGATGTGTTGAGGTGAGCACTTGATGTGACTAGCACCTCAACTATCAATCTAATGTGCATAAGTCAATTATATATCATTTCATAGTGCTGCCACAGTATGTGTCCCTACAACTAGCAATTATATCCTAAAATACTGGATTAACCACTATACACTTAAGGCAATTATTTTTGTTTACTTCATGTCATAATTTCATATAACTCTTTATGTCATTCACATTGTGTCACAAGTTACACTTTTTCATTTCTCATTCATTCACATTCATCATGCATGTTTTCATAATAAACATAGATAATATCATTCAAACTTGATAAAATCATGCCATTTTCATGATGTGTACCATTCGGGCACCATATGTTCATGTGCATACTTTGCGTTTTTTCATACTTTATCATTCTTTACATGTTGCCATCATCAGTTTAAGCCTTTATATAATGATACATGCCCAAATTACACTAATAGTTATTTAACACATAAATGAACATTATTTTATCCATTCATATTACATTATATTTATATCAAATCTTGTGTTCATTCTAATCATATTAACTTTATTCACCATTATAACACTTATTTGATGTTGAATATTCAATTAATTTTCAAATCATCACATGGTATGCCTCAAGGTACAATTCAGCAACATAATGTCCTACCCCATTTTGATTATTTTCTTCATCAATTATGGTTGATTTTATGATATTTCTTCATTTTATAATGATATCTTAAATTATTTCACAACTCTACTTAAGTTACCACATGAACGTATTGTAAATTTAGGTAAATCTCAAAGGAACTAAATGAAATTGAGTGTTGTTTGTTTCAACTAAACTCAATATAGCTTAAGAATCACCTATTTTCCTTCTCTTTGTTTTTTCCCTCCTTGGTCTTTTCTTCACCTTGATATTCACCTTTAGGCTAAATTAAAGGAGGGAAAATTTGTAAGTTTATGCCATGAATTTTGACATATAAATGTTAATAAATAAATATACTAATGACCCTCTATAATTCTATAGTAAATTCCTAATTAATTCCAACAAAAACTCTGAATTTACCTATTTAGATCAACTTTCTCACACTAAAAATCCACACTTTCCAAGTTTCCCTTGGCTCCAATCTTATAGCTACATTGAAGATGATGATGTGGGTAAATTTTAGGCTTAAGATATGGTGGGAATTGAAAGAAAAAAGAAAAAATGGTGAAAGGTGTGTAAGAATGGTGGTTTGGATTTATAAGGAAGAAGAAGGGAGGATGGTTGTATTTTAGGGAGGTTTGTAGGTAATTTTAGACTTTCTTATTTTATCCGTTATTCTACGAAATGAAGGACCATGATTCATGCATTTACTATTTAATCCAATGGTTTATTTTTAAGCCACTTGTCACCTTCACATGCATTTCTACCATTTCTCATGAACAACTAATGGATGAAGGTGATCATAGGCCATTTCTTTTATGACATTAATGCCCCCAAACAAATAAAAAATGACTTTTAACCCTAATAACTAAATTACCTCCATTTCTCATTATTTTTTGGATTCTAATTTTCCCTTTATCAAACTTCTGAAAAATTTTACCCCGAGTAATAAAATATATCCAATAAGTTGTGCCTAAAATTTTTGGTCATTTTGACATTATGTCAATATAGTTTCATCTCCAATAAGAAAATTTACCAGTCTGAAATCCAAAAATCTAAAGCTATAAAAAATTTTTTTTCACTTTTGAAATTTCATTTAGACTATTTCTAGTGGTTTTATTTAATTGCAATAATTTTGGAGGTCTATGGAAGATTTTTAGGTCCAATCACAGTTATGGTCAACCTAAATAAAAATATTACGAAAATTCTTCATGCTTATTTTTGGGATCGATCTAAGCTTAATTTCTTCTCAAATTATACTATTAAACTCCATTCAATTCATATTATCTCATATAATAGTTGGCCACTAACTTCCCGGTAGGTCACTTATCCTAGAATTTCTCTAGCTCATGCATGTCCAATTCTCAAGTTCTAATTAAAGTTACTATACTAATACTAGTATAATCACACCAAACACCATTATAATATTATTATTTATAATCACAAGAATACTATTCATACCAGATGAAATTTTAGGACGTTACATTTCTTCCCTACTAATTAGAATTTTATCCTCGAAATTTACCTAAATTAAAGAGCCGAGGATAATGCTGCCTCATGTTTTCCAATGGTTCCCAAGTTGTCTTTTCCACATTATGGTGAGTCCAAAGAACTTTTACAAGTGAAATCTTCTTATTCTATAATTGTCAAATTTCTCTGGTAAGAATCTTCACTAGTTCTCGACTATATGACAAATCTGGTCAAAGCTGGACTTCCTTTGGTGTTATAACATGTGACAAGTCTAATCGATATATCCTCAACATTGACATATAGAATACATCATGGATTCTCTCCAAATCTAGTGGTAACTTGAACTTGTAAGCAACTGGTCTAAAATGCTACAATACCTTATATGGACAACGAATCTAGTATTAAGCTTCCCCATCTTGCTGAATCTAAAGATCTTCCTCTATGGTGAAAACTTTAAGAAAAATTTACTGCCCACATTGAATTCTATGTCCTTGCATTTTAAGTCAACATATGATTTTTTTCTATCTACTGTAGCTTTCAAATTATCTTTAGTCAATTTCACCTTTTGCTTAGTTTTTTTAATTAAATCCATCCCTAGTAACTGGCTTTCACTGAGTTTTATCAAACGTAAAGGAGTCCTACACTTTCTCCTATATAATGCTTCATATGGTGCCATTTTTATGTTGGACTGGTAGTTGTTGTTGCTATATGCGAACTCTACTAGTGGAAGATATTTTTCCCAACTTCTACCAAATTCAAGTATACAGCAATGAAGCATATCTTCCATTATCTATATTACCCACTCTGATTGTCCATTTATTTATGGGTTGAAGGCGGTGTTATAATCTAAATACATTACTAATGCTTCCTAAAGTTTCTTCCAAAATCAAGCTATAAATTGAGGGTCTTTGTCTTAAAAGATGAAGTAAGGAACACCATGCAATCTTACTATTTCATTAATGTATATTTTTGCTAGCTTCACCAATACAAAGTCGGATCTCATTGGTATGAAGTGAGCAGATTTTGTTAATCTATATACTATCACCCATATGGAATCATGGTGCCTCCTGGTGAGTTGTAAACCAGACACAAAATCCATAGTAATATGATCCCACTTCCATTCGAGTATAGTGAATGGTTACAGTAATCTAGAAGGAACTTGATGTTTTACTTTCATCTACAAGTATGTTAAACATTTAGTCACAAAGACAGATATTTCTATTTTCATTCTAGGCCATCAATAGGTTATTTTCAAGTCTTCGTACATTTTATTACTACCTAGGGGTATGGTATAACTACTACTGTAGGCATCTGTCAAGATATTCTTTTCAATTTTGCATTATTTGCTACACAAATCCTTCCCTTGTAATATAAATAGTTATCACTACAAAAGGACAACTCATTATCTTTTCCTGCATGCATTTGAGAAATAGTATAGGCTAACCTATCATTATACCTCTAGGTGGCTTTTACTTGCTATAACAAATTAGGTTTGAGCTATATTTTAGCCATAAATTATCAATCTTGAGCCATAGTCAATCTAACATTCATAGCTTTTAAGGCCGCTAGGTGTTTTCTACTTAATGCGTCAGCTACGACATTTGCCTTCCTAAGATGATAATCAACAATCATAATATTTAATAAGCTCTAACTAGCGTCTTTGTCTCAAATTAAGCTCCTTTTTAGTAGGTAGGTAATTCAAACTCCTATGATTGGTGTAGATGTAACACTTTTCACCATATAAGTAATGCCTCCAAATATTTAGTGCGTACACAATTGTTGCTAACTCTAATTCATGGGTATGATAATACCTTTCTTGAGTCTTAAATTGCCTGGAAGAATAGGCTATCACCTTGCCTTCTTGTATCAATACACATCCTAACCCATTTCTAGAAGCATTACTATAGATGAAAAAGGGTTTACCTAAAGTAGCACAATTGTTGAACTTTGCATATAGTTGTTTATCTCTCAGTGTCTATAGCACAATTTGTAAGTGTTTATCAAACTTTTCTAGGGTTTTTTACTACACTAAAATATCGTCAATGAACACCACCACATTCTAATCCATGTATGTGTGAAATATACGGTTTATTTAGCTTATAAAGGCTATTGGTGCATTTGTAAAGCTAGATGGCATAACTAAGAACTTATAATGAACATATCGAGCACGAAAAGTTGCCTTTGACACATCTGCTTCTTTAACCCAAAGCTAATGATAACCCAATCTAAAGTGAATTTTAGAGAACATACTCACACCTTTCAACTAGTCAAATAAGTCATCAATTCTTAGCACGGGATATTTGCTCTTTATAGTGACTTTGTTCAGCTGCATGTAATTAATGCAAAGTTGTAATGACCCATCCTTTTTTTTCATAAATAGTACTGATGCTCCCTAAGGTGACACACTAGGGTGGATAAATCCCTTATCAAGTAATTCTTGCAGTTGAATTTTCAACTCTTTCAATTATGTGGGTGACATGTGATACTAAGCTATGGAAATAGGAGCAGTGTAAGGTACCACATCAATAGTGAATTCAACTTCCCTTTCTAGTGGCAATCCTAGTAACTCATCAGGAAAGACATTATGGAAGTCACAAATAGTAGGGACATCACTGAATTTAGGCTTTTCTTCCTTAGCTTACATCACATAAGCTAAATAAGCTTCACACCCTTTTCAGACACATCCATTTGTTACAATGGCTAAGATGACATTTGACAAGAAATCAAATCTTTCCCCCGTAGCAATGATATCTTGTCCTTTTGGAGTTTTCAATGTAATCCTTTTTAATTGATAATAAATCATTATTCGATGTTTGTAGAGCCAATCCATTCCTAAGATTACATGAAATTCATGGAAAGGAAGATCAATCAAATTTGTGGGGAAAGTAATTTGTCATATCCGAATGGAACAATTTATATAAACCTAAGTAACTACTACACTGTGTCCCAAAAGATTACTCACCAGCATGTCCTGATCTAGTTGTGATTTAACCAAACCTTTTCGATGTGTAATCTATGTACTAAGGTACAAGTGTGTGGATCTAGGATTAATTAAAGCATAAACTAAAGTATCAAACAAATAAAATTTACCTATTATGACATTAGGAACGTTTTGGTCCTCGCTGGCCCTGACTACATAAGTGTAAGCAAGTAGTTGTTCTTCTACCACTAGAGGCATTTATGCACTCCCTCTCACTGGTGTAAGTCTAATGGGTCACAATTGTATTCATTTTACAATTTCATTTTTTCTATTCTCTTTTTTTTGTACATATTGCTAACCGATGATCACTTAATTAGGAAATCAAAAAAGTGCAAAATTTCCTATTTTTTCGTATAATATAATCACCCATGAAAATTATGTATCAAAATTATTAAAAGTAGTGAAAAAAGAATAAAAAAATTGAATAAAAATAATTTAAAATACTAACCATGAATGCAGAAATGAAGACTTTAAAAATTGTAAAAACAATTAAAAAAAAGTTATACCTTAGGAAGCACATTGATCTATGGTTCATTTAGGCTGGAATAAGACTTGAAATGGTAGAAGAATGATAGAGATAAATGGAAAACACCGAGAGGAAAAATGAAAAACAAATAAAAAAGAAAGAAGTTATTGTAACACCCTCAATTCAATCATGGTTTCCATATACCGTATATATTTATTGACAATGTTACATGGATACTTTTCATTTCATGAAAATTTTGGTGGTATAACAACTTGTAAACTGTGCTGCCTAAACCTTTAATGTGACAAAATAACACTCCTAAATAACAACCTCCACCTTCAATACTCCAATGGCATACATAATACATCTAAAATCATCCATCTAATCAACACAATACTATCATAAAGTTTCATAAACACATGCTCAAATATGTTCTTACATGCATAAATTCACAACAATTTTTGTCCAAGATACAGATTGCTTACTACATGCTAAGTATCTAAAATCTCCTACACAAATCATTTAATCTTCATAACCATAGTTGCTTACAGGTACATGCAAATTCGGTCCTTTGTCCTAATGTCCTTGACTACCTATCCCTGTACGCAATCAACAAACCATGTGCTAAGCAATGATCTTGCCTAGTGGTGGATACAACTACACAGAATTTTATTTATCCAAGTCATTATTTATTGTAATCTTTATTAGTTTTATTTTTTTTGTTCAAGCTCTTCATCTTTTCTGTTATTTTCATTTAGGCCCCTTTTAATTTGTAATTAAATTCCATCTTCTAGCTAAGTTAATATTTTATTGAATACTTCTTCGCAATAGCTAGTTTATCTTTCATTTCTCTTTTTAATATATACATATATTTATTTTATTTTTATTTTTTTATTTATTTTTTACGTTATTTTGTCTTATTTAACTCTAATTTTGACCATTTTAGTTTCTTTTGACTTCTAATTTCCATTAGTTGGTAAATTTACATTCTAGTCCTTATACATATCCTTGGGATGGCAATCTACATATTGGTCTTTAAACATTTCATTATTTTTTATTTTGCCCTTATTAATTCATTATATCACTTTAATTTCTATAATCACCATCTTGATATCAAAATTATGATTTTGCCCCTATTTCATCGCATAATCATGGTTTTTCCGTTAATGATTTATTATTTATCTTTCTCACACTATTTCTTACTCAATAACTTTATAACATTTTCCCTTTTCACTTTTCTTACATTTAAATTTCTATTTCCTTGTATGACTACCATTTTATCCTTAATATTTCCTTTTTGATAATTTAATTCATAATTTGTCCTTATGTATTTTAGATTTCCCTAGTTTTCATTTTTCTTATTTAATTCCACCAATTTCCATACTTAAGGGAAAATTATTAATTTAGTCTCTAAAGTTGACCTTTTTCCATATTTTGACCAAATTGACCTCACTTTGACCAGTTTGACCTCCTTTGACTTTAAATTAAATTTAGGAAAATAAATTACATTTTCATCCTTATAAGAATTTCCTTAAGGTGGTAAATTATGTTTGGTCCCTGATCTTTATTTTATTTATGGTTTTGTCCTCTTTAGCCTGCTTGATCGTTTTACCCTTTTTAGTCACATTTTCAGTACTAATTTATGATTTTATAGCTGCTTTATTGTGTAATTAGCTTTTTACCCTTATTAAACATATTATACTCGTTTTCACCTCATTTCTTATCTATTAACATACATAACATCTTTAATGCAATATTTACCATTTTACCCTTACTTACATGTAAAATTACATTTTTGCCCCTAGTAGTAAACATTGGAAAATCCTCAACCCATATATGCGGGATGAGGACTCTAATGCTGCTGATATACGTATGGTGTGGGACCAGTTTACTTGGTTTAACCCTGTATCCTTGGAATCATACATACATATATATATATATGCCGGCAATCCAAATACAATATCAAGTTATACTAATCTCATGGTACTGCCACGGTATATGTGTCCCTATGGCTAGCCATTATATCCTAAGGTTCTGGATTCCTGCTGTATATTAAGGGCAATAATAATTCTCATATTATATTATAATTTCATTTCATTATTCTTGCAAATTACATTATGCCATCAATACTATAAGCATATATATAAATCATTCAAGCTTGTCAATTATTCTTCCATCGTACATGTGTTTAATGGCGTAAGAAAATAATTAAAACATGCCATGCATGTCAGATACGAATTTTAGGGTGTCATAATTATAGAGGAAAAGGAAGACGAAAGGCCAAAGCTTTTAAAATCAATGCGACAGACAGGCTAGCCATCGCTCACAACTATCAACGGGGTGAAAGGTCAATCCTGTCTATCATTCAAAATTTGATTTTTAATGGATTTTTTTTACCAAAACTTAAAAAAACACTTCTAACAAGTATTATATGCATTTTTACCTTTTATAAAAATTATTTTTAAGCCTTAATAAGCCGATTAATTTTATCTTTACCATTATTTACTGACATCATCATCATCATCATCATCATCATTATTATTATTATTATTATTATTAATTTTATTGAATAAACCTTAAATTCTAAAGTCTGGTCTTTACTAACAACATTTGACTTTAATCCCCTATAAGAAATAAATAAAACCAAATTGTAAAAATATGGGAGTGAAATGTATGAGCCATGTAAAATGCAGAAAAGCCTATTCATCCAAGCAAGTTAGGGGTGAGTGACAAGTTAGCCGTGAGTTATTCCCTGAGCCACATCCATTTGTCATGGCGGCTTTATAAAAAAATGGCTTGATTCTATGTAATTATGCATTGATTTTTCAACTGCTTGGTCAACCCTCATAAACGAGGTATTCTTCTCCATTTTTTTCTCCTTTTCCTTTCATTTCAATTTTCATTTAGAGCCATTTATAATTTTTTTAGTTTTCCCATAGTGTCTAAATATTCTCATTATGTCAATAACTGCCATAAGTAGGCTGTATAAGCTCTTAGATGACCCAATGAATTAGGAAAGCTTGATTTTGACTCCTTATACACACTTAAGGTTCTTGAGAAAACTAAAAGTTGATATCACCCATATTTTGGTTGCTCTTTGATATTGGAACCCAAGGCTCCTTGTATTTAGGTTTACACACTAGGAATTATACCCTTTAGTAAAACAATTCATTGAGATCATAGGCACGAGATTTTCTCTTAGCACTTCACTTTATATGCCTAGTGACATGCTTAATTACCCAAGGGATGTGTTACAAGCTATAGGAATTCTTCCATTGATGACTTTCAAGCTATTATCTTAAGGAGATTCATCTTCATTAGAGGTTATGATTAACCCTTCAATGACTTCTCTAACTTACCCACTTATTAGACGAGCATCATTATATTATACTACTTTACTAGATATTTGACACTGATCTCAGATGGTCTAACTAGAGATGACTGATTGTTCCATATCATAAGGGGCTGACATTGTTCCCTTTAATTCAAATAGAGACTATTTTTTGTCTTGATGCTATCTATGTTGACCCTATCGCTCTTTTCTCTAGCAGCCCCTTATTACTCTAGGTAATTTATAGTCATTTTTTTAAAGGTAGTGTGCCCCGTATGGGTTTTCACACTAGTTTTTCTTGGTAAAACATCATCCTTTTTCTTAAATCAACTTCTCAAATCTCTCTTTTATTTACATTTGACCCTTAAGATGCCTTAATTACAAATTGACCCCTAAATTAATACTTTATGCTTTAATTACACCCTTGAACCTTATTAAACCAAAATAACAACTTAATTATAACATTATAAAATTAATACCATATAATTCACACATTAATCACATAATTAATTATAACTTAAGAGAATTTATGCCCCAATCAATAACTTAACTATATTTTTGCTCTAATTAAACACATTATACTATAATGTCAATTGATTGTAGTATACTTTATCACTTAAGACCATGAATTCATTGGATCATAAGTGCTAATAATTCATCCAATGATGCCTAATTAGACTTTAATAACATATGATTTCCCTTAAATTCTAGTAAGGCCTATTTAGGGTCTTTACAAATCTCTCCCCTTAACAAATTTCGTCCTTGAAATTAATATTTGTATACTTTACTCATGTACAACACTATCATTGCTATACCTCTATGTCTATCACAATCATATATGATCTCGTACTTCCGCTACCATCTTCTTTACTCACTTCTCAATTAACCTTATCTCTAAATAAGGGCAATCGTATCATACTGTTACATGATTACTATTCTTAATGTATATCCTGTCAGTTTTCCCTTTTTAGTTGGGGCTTGTACATTTAGTATGATAATATGCTATGAGTTAATGATGCTTTTATGTATGTAATGGAATACTGATGTGTATTCTCATGTGATGCATATGTTTTGCCCCATCCCAACTATGAAACATTTTGTCAACAGCCCATGCCTGTTAAAGAATCACTATTAGGTATACATAGCATTGTAAATAACCCAAATTTCCTCATAGCAACTTCACATATGAAATATTTTATTCTCAATACATAAAATGGTTCTCCAAAACCATATTAGCACACTTATACTATAATCCAAACACTAATCATATTTGAATTTGATATCATTTACCTTTCTAATTCAAACTTAGAATCTTATTAATATAACATCACACATATATGCATATCTACTATAATAATCTCATTAATGCTTATAATCATAATTAGATGAGAAGAAAATAAATGCCAGAACCTTGTTTGGTGACATGTATTTTCTTTGGAATCTTAAACTTCTTTTAATTCATTAATGTTGTCCACCTTTTCTTTTGTGGTTTTGGACAATTTGCAACAAAATGATATGTTTTACCACATCTAAAACAAGCCCCTATTAATGCTCTACAAACACCCCAATGATTCCTTATGTAATGCAAACATTTAGGAGCTTGAATTTCCCAGCTTGCCCTTGCCAAACCTTGTACAGGATGAATCGTGTTGCTAGAAGAACCCATTTCCAATATCTTATTTCTTTTTCCTAGTTCCCTCTCATCTACATTCCTATCTCAACTTCTTTTATCCCCAATATTCCTATCCACTTCTCTTGATACTCTAGGCTCAATTAACTCTTGTAAAATCTGATTTAAGATGCAATTCACTTTTTTTAGGTCCTTTAATATAGAAGCATACATCTCTACATGAGCTACATTTATAGAATTGGGGACAAATAGATGGACTATGATATGGCATATACATGATGATCATGCAATGAAAAAATAATAAAATTGATCATACATACCATGCAATCCATAAAAAGAATAAAAAACATGCAATTTTAGGGTTTTGAAACTTACAATCTTAGATGCACTTTAAATCTTGATTTTGTTGATGACCAGCAAATAGGATGAACTTATATGCTTCAAATCTTGATCACCAATGCCAAAGAAATATCCTTTACGCCACTCCTTTCTATGTTCACACACATAATTACAAAAAGAGGCTTAAAACTTAGAGTTCTAGCTCTAATCTTTGTGTATATGGAAATGGGTATTAAACTAAAGACACAAGAACTGATCTTGTTCTTCCTAATGTTTCTCAAATGCTGCCCAAAATCCAAGAGAAGAAGGAAGAGTCCTTTCCCCTTGAGAGTAGCGGCTTTGAGAGAGAAAAACTCAACTAGGTCAAATAGAATTAACTTATTTATATCACTAGATTAGGAAAGCTTTATGGTTGCTGAAATCCCTTAGAATTAGGTCTTATATTCATCCTCCAACACTTCCTAATCAATTGATTTAAATTAGTTCAAATTCTATTAAATTTTAAATTCATATTAATTTAAAATGGCATAAGACATTTAATAAAAAAAACTACCACTTAATTAGGATATACACATGTGCCAAAATTCACAATGATTTAATCTTTGAATTTTGGCCATTCTCTCTACTATTTAAGTGTTTTATTTTGATTCAAATGCTATTAGGCTTTAATACTCAATTAACTTAATTAATCCAAGATAATTAATTAATTGAAATTAATCCTTGTAGGTCGAATTTCTCTCTCTTATGGACCAAGGTCCAATTAGCAATTTTAATACCCATTTCATACATTAATTTGACTTTAATTAAAAGGCCAAATTAAAGCTCAATACTCTATTTAAATATTTTAAGCCCAATGCTTTTTGTGCGATCCTATAGGTCCATTTAATATTGGCAATGAATTAATAAATTAATTCAAAGGCTATATATATTCTCTAGAAAGGTATTATAGTATTCCAATTTAAATTAAAATGTAAATGGCATTTAGTCACCTAATGCAATTTTTTATAGTCCCTTACCCTTAAATATCAGAATTAATGTAAGGCATGGAACTAGTCATCCTTATATATATATTAATTCCTTTCTTGATATCCAGTGACACTGAACTCTCAGATAAATGATGATTACACATTATTTAATCTCGAAATGGCCATACACTTCTCAGTTCACTGATCAAGTGGTCGATGATATTTTTTCTCTTATTGAGAGGGGTAATCCCTTCACTTCTCTCATGCTCTCTGACATGAGTCAATGCATACCCATACTTGTCACCCTGTTATGAGTACATTAGGTGTATGTCAAATTATATAGTAATTCATAAAGAGTTTCATAGAGATTTTAGGTCTAAGAACTCCAAGAACTCCGATGTAAAACTTGCACATGAGAAACACTTATGACTTGTACCATGTAGTGTTGTCATGAACCGATCGAATCCAGATACCATGTTCTAAACATATGTCTATGATATATGATTGACGCTCTTTTCCTTATGATCCGTAAGACAGAACTCAACTTATCAGAGAGAGCATACTAGCCTTAATTTATTTGTTATTCCCATAACAATAACTGACTAGGGATATTCAGAATGAAGCCTCTATTGCTCAAGGTCTTACAACCATGTGCCTCACAAATGATAACTTAAAATGAAGCAATATTCTTGCATATTTCTATCAATTGATGTGCACAGCAATACAATAGATAAAATAAATGCCTCATTTATTAAATTAAATGCTTTATGACAATGTATTGGTGCTAGGGCTTACATTAACAATCTCCCACTAGCACTAGTCCCAATCGGGCATAACCCTAAGACCAAATGCTCTCAAATGAGCTTCGAGCAGATTTGGACGCAACTATTTCGTCAAAGGATCTGCTACATTGTCTTCACTTGCTAACTTGCTAACCTTGACGTCCCTACAATAAATGATCTCTCTGTTTAGGTGGTACCTCCTGAGTATGTGTTTGGATTTCTGGTGTGACCGAAGCTCCTTGGCCTATGCGATGGCCCCGTTGTTGTCACAAAAAAATTATAATGAATCTAGGATGCTTGGGACCACTCTTAATCCAAAAATGAAATTTCTAATCAAAACAGCCTATTTTGCAGCCTCTCTCGCTGCAAGATACTTACATTCTATAGTTGAGTCGGCAACAATCTCTTGCTTCGAGCTTCTCCAGCAGACAACACCACTGTTCAAAATAAAAACAAACCCATATTGCTATCTTGAATCCTAAGTGCTGCTATGAAAAGCAACATCGACATAACCATGTATGATAAGCTCTTCTTGACCACCATACACCAATAAGTGATCCTTAGTCCTTGGTAGGTACTTTAGAATCCCCTTTACAGTAAACTAGTGCTTCTCACCAGGGTTTTGCTGAAATCTACTGGTTAAACTCAGTGCATGAGCAACATCCAACGTAGTACATAATATAGCACACATGATAGATCCAATAGCAGATGCATATGGGATTCTACTCATGTTGTCCCTTTCCTCTTTGGTTTTAGGGCACTGTTCTTTAGTTAAAAGAACTCCCAAAGCCAAAGGTATGTACCCTTTCTTTAAGTCTCCCATGCTAAAATGCTTTAGTACTTTGTCTATGTACTTTTCTTTACTTAGTCCGAAAAGTCGATTTGATCTATCTCTATAGATTCGAAAACCAAGTATTGTCTCGGCTTCACCTAAGTCTTTCATTAAGAAACACTTCCCCAACCATTGCTTAAACTTTTGCAATGTTTGAATGTCATTCCTAATGAGAAGGATGTCATCGATATATAGGACCAAAAATACTATTATCCTTCCACTAACCTTCTTGTACACACAAGACTCATCTTCATTCTTAACGAAGTCAAATTCTTTGACTGCCTCATCAAAACAAAGATTCCAACTTTGGGATGCTTGCTTTAATCCATAAATGGATTTTTGAAGCTCGTAAACCTTCTTGGGATTCTTGGGATTGACAAAACCCTCAGACTATGTCATATACACATCCTCAAGTAAATTTCCATTGAGGAAAAAAATTTTCACATCCATTTTCCATATCTCATAATCGTGATATGGAGCTATGGCAAGCAAGATCCTAATGGACTTGAGCATGACTACAAGCAAAAGGTCTCATCATAAACTACACCATGAGTTTGCCGAAAACCTTTTGCTACTAGTCTACCTTTATAGGTCTTCACAGCTTTGAGTTTAAATAGCCACTTGCAATCAATTACCTTAACACCTTTCGATGGATCAACCAAGGTCCAAACCTAGTTATAGTACATTGATTGCATCTCGAATTTCATGGTTTCTCGATAGGTACTAGGATGCTCACGGTTTACTAACTCGATAGTGTTACTGTCGATGATTAGAAATCCATATATCTTAATCTCCCGACGGACCCTATCAGACCTTATAGGTTATTGTGTAATGGATTCTAGTTCCACAACTGGTTTTTAACTTAATTCCATTTTCATCGCATCCTCCATAGGATTTTGTGGCACTTGAATTTCTCCAAGTTTTACTTTACTTCCATTGTCTTTCTTGAGAAAAATCTCCTTTTCCAAGAAAACAACCTTGCTTATCGGCTTGTGAGTAAAAGTAGTATCCCTTTGTTCCTTTGGGATAACACACAAAAAAGTAGACAGTGGATTTGGACTCAAGTTTATCAGATATTAATTTCTTAACATATTCTTCACAGCCCCAAATCCTGAGAAATAACATATTGGGTTCTTTCAAAGTCCATACTTCATATGGTGTGTTCTAAACTGCTTTAGTTGGAGTACAATTTAATAGAAATACAGCAGTTCTTAATGCATAACCCTAAAAAGAGATAAGAAGATTTGCTTGACTCATTATTGATCGAACCATATCCAACAGAGTTCAATTTCTCCTTTTGTATACACCATTCCATTATGGTGTTCCAGGAGGAGTGAGTTGTGAAATAATACCACACTCCTTCAGATGACTATCAAACTCTTGACTTAAGTATTTGCCACCTCAATCTGATCGAATGGTTTTTATACTTTTGCCAAGTTGTTTTTCTACTTCGTTCTTAAACTCTATGAATTTTTCAAAAGTTTTAAACTTGTACTTCATTAGATAGACGAAGCCATATCTACTAAAGCCATATGTGAACGTCACGAAATAGCTAAAACCAGCTCTAGCTTGTGTACTTAATGGTCCACATACATCGGTATGTATTAGTTCCAATAGGTCATTAGTCCTTTAACCTTTCTTGTTAAAAGGACTCTTTGTCATTTTTCCTTGCAAACATGGCTTGCATGTATCAAAAGATTCTAAGGAGAATGACCCAAGCACTCCAGATTTGTGGAGTCTTGAAATGTATTTTTTGTTTGCATTCCCTAAATGACAATGCCAGAAGTAAGCAGGGTTCAATTTGTTTGATTTAACCTTCATTGTATTAATGTTATATATGGACTTTTTGTTTTGTCGATCAAGGATATAAAGGCCATTTTGTAACATGGCATTGCCATATGAAATGCCTTGGCGACGAATATGAACATTGCCATTATTATTAACAAAATCAAATCCATCCAAATCCAAACAAGAAACTAAAGTAATGTTTCTGCTCATGGCAGGCACATAATAACAAATTTTCAAATCTAAACAAAGTATGGAAGGTAAAGTGAGTTGATAGTCGCCTATCTCTATGGCAGCAACTCGTGCTCCATTTCCCATATGGCGGTCCACTTCATTCATCCCAAGTAACTGCGTATTTCTTAGCCCCTGCATATTTGACAAATGTGAGAACAACAATCGATATCAAATACCCATGTGGTAGAAATAGAAAGGTTAATTTCAACAACAAAAATGCCAGAACTGGATGCCTTGGCTCTATTCTTCTTTTGTTCTTCCTTGAAGTGAGTGCAATTCTTCCTTCAATGCCCGATCTTGTTGCAGTGGAAGCATGTGCTCTCGCTCTCCTTGAGCTTTTGTGCCTTGGGCTTGGGTTGGGCCTGAAGTGCACTCCCATTTGACTTGAGACGAGCCAGGTCATACTTGGGTTTTGCCTTTCCCTTTCCCTTTCCCTAAGCGGGTCCCTTCTTAATGCCCCCTTGAACCATAGGTACAGGATTAGTCTTTCGAATGTTCTCTTCAGCATTCTTAAGCATCCCATGAAACTCGGTAATTGTCTTGTTCATTGCATGCATGTTATAATTCATAAAAAATGGATCATAATCATCAGTCAATGAACCCAAGATCAAGTTAGTGGCCAATTCCTTCGGGACTTGTACCTCAAGCTTCTTAAGAGTATCAAGATACCCTTTCATCTTGAGTACATGGGAAGTAACAAGAGTACCCACAGTCATCTTACAAGAAATTAAGGCCTTTGTTGTTACGAATCTCTCGTGATGAGCTTGCTTTTGGAACATCTCCTTGCGGTGCACCATGATCGCATAAGCCTCTTGGTCCATGAATTACTTTTGCAACTCAAGCACCATAGTGGCCAGCATCAGATAGGTCACATCATTGGAGTTGCTCTTTTTGGTCTTAGAAGTTTCCTTTTAAACTACAGAGGCTTTTCTGGCAGGTTCTTCGGGTAAGGGTGCATCCAAAAAATACAAATTCTTCTCTTACTTAAGAACAATTCTCAAGTTTCAAGACCATTCTATGAAATTGGTGCCATTTAGTTTGTCCTTTTCTAGGACCGATCGCAATGAAAAGTTATTATTTGAAGAAGCCATTTTCAATCTACAATAAAAACTCATCAAGATTAAATGAGGTATTATTTATAATCCCACAAACTGAATTAATATCCCTTTAAATAATTTGCGTTATTGATTTAATATGGGCCAAAATCCACTTTTTACAACAACTTATTTGTCAAGCTGAGCTTGTACACCTAACAAGTTAAGTTACTTAGGTAGGAAAACTCCAATTATGTCTCGTATATGACTCTTGGATCAAATGGGCTAATATCTTAAGATATTATAGCACAACCCATTTTTTAGTTGCCTAGGTTTGGGCATCCCTTTCAATTTAAGTCCAACCTACATTCATAACCCATGCCTTATAAAGATAATCGGGCGTATCTATGGCTCCTAGTCTAAGTGACCGATGATCGATGCCTTGACATGTTTCGAATTAGGAAGGCAACTTTGAGACTTACTATTTTAGGGATTCATTTTATTACGGTTTACATGGCATACACTTTGTCATCCATTCATAGCATGCATATATATATATAATTACATAAAGTAAAGCGTGACAAACATGGGCCCAAAAACCTACAACTAAGATTCTATACTATTACATAAGAATATTTGAGTTGGGCTTCTCCACTTGGTGGGCTTGGTCTTGATTTACAAAGTCTTTAAATAAATTTTATACTAAGAAATAAATGAAACTTTACAATAATTCATAATAGCTCGCATTCCATATTTAATTACAAAAACTCAGGGCCCATGAATGCACAATGCATATCCATTCATCATATAAAACAAGTAAATAAATATACATAACATTCATGGATAAAACAAAGTCCAATTTTAATTAATTTAGCCAAGCCCATTAACGGAAATTGTGTACTTGAAATTTTAAGAGAAAACCCCATTATAGGCTTGGGCCGAAGCCCAATGGACTAAATCCTCTTATTTAATAAGTTGTTTTAAAAGCCCAAAATACTAACTAGTTAGATTTGTGCCATAAATCAACTCTAGTATAATTTCAAATTTTGCCATTTTTAATTTTATGTCATATAGCCCATAAACATTAAAAATACATATAATATGTTCTAATATAAATTAAAACATAAAATCATGAATAACATATATCATACACGACATTCATACTAAAACAAACAAACAATAGTGAAACTAGTTGTTTAATGCTCGTATAATGCCACAAAATGCACAAACACTTAAAACGATTTTATGAGCCATTTAATAATTTAAATAAGATCATAAACATTGATTTAAGGTTCTTTTCAGATCTGATCTAAATGTGTTTTTGCCATTTTAATCAAAATAAAACAAATAATGTTGATTAAATATGCAACAAACACAAACTAGTCATTGTTTCAAGTGATTTTAAAATAAATCAATTAAATTGTCATGGATCAGAATTAAAATCAATTTTAAATTATGTCCAAACCTATTATTAATCTTTCAAAATCACTTACAAACATGCTAAACAAGTTTATACATTTATTTTTGAAAACAAGTTGTTAAATAAACACATATCATGCAAACTAGCACCTAGTTTCAAGATTAACATGTACCATAATGTATTTATAATTAAATCCAACAATGAATAGATCTAAGAACATCTTAGGATAGTATATTAATATGTCATAATAATTATAATACCTATCTAATCATTTAAAATCATTTTTACACCAAAATAATGCAAAAAAACTAAAAATAGAAAATTTTCGCATTGCATGTTTTTAAACGAACAATTTTTGAATAAATATTTAATACATCTAAAGCACTAAAATAAGCATGTTTAGGCTCTGATCACCAACGCCACTCCTCTCTATGTTCACACACACAATTGCAAGGAAGGCTTAAAACTTAGAGTGCTAGCTCTAATCTTTGTGTATATGGCAATGGGTATTAAACTAAAGACACAAGACCTGATCTTGTTCTTCCTAAGGTTTCTCAAATGCTGCCCAAAATCCAAGAGAAGAAGGAATAGTCCTTTCCCCTTGAGAGTGGCAGCTTAGAGAGAGAAAAACTCAACTAGGTCAAATAAAATTAACTTATTTATATCACTAGATTAAGAAAAGCTTTATGGTTGCCGAAATCCCTTAGAATTAGGTCTTACATTCAGCTGCCATCACTTCCTAATCAATTGATTTAAATTAATTCAAATTCTATTAAATTTTAAATTCATATTAATTTAAAATGGCATATGACATTTAATCAAAAAATTACCATTTAATTAGGATATACACATGTGCCAAAATTGAAAATGATTTCATCTTTGAATTTCGGCCATTGTCTCTCCTATTTAAGTATTTTATTTTGATTCAAATACTATTAGGCTTTAATACTCAATTAACTTAATTAATCAAAGATAATTAATTAATTGAAATTAATCCTTGTGGGCAGAATTTCTCTCCCTCATGGACCCAGGTCTAATTAGCAATTTTAATACCCAATTCATACATTAATTTGACCTTAATTAAAACCTCAAATTAATGCTCAGTACTCTATTTAAATATTTTAAGCCCAATGTTTTGTGTTCGATCCTATAGGTCCATTTAATATTGTCAATGAATTAATAAATTAATTCAAAGGCCATATATAATCTCTAGCAATATATTATAGCATTCCAAATTAAATGAAAATGCAAATGCCATTTAGTGACCTAATGCAATTTTGCATAGTCCCTTACCCTTAAATATCAGAATTAATATAAGGCATGAAACTAGTCATCCTTATATATATATTAATTCCTTTCTTGATATTTCAGTGGCATTGAACTCTTAGATAAATAATGATTACTCATTATTTCATCTCGATATGACCATACACTTCTCAGTTTACTGATCAAGTGGCCGATGATATTTTCTCTCTTATTAAGAGGGGTAATCCCTTCACTTCTCTCATGCTCTCAAACATGAATCAATGCATACCCAAGCATACCCATACTTATCACCCTGTTACAAGTACGTTAGGTGTATGTCAAAGTATACAATAATTTATAAAGATTTTCATAGAGATTTTAGGTCTAGGAACTCCGATCCAAAACTTGCACATGAGAAACACTTATGACTTGTACCATATAGTGTTCTCATGAATGGATCGAATTCAAATACAATGTTCTAAACATATATTTATGGTATCTAATTGACACTCTTGTCCTTATGTTTTGTAAGACATAACTCAACTTATCAGAGAGAGTATACTAGCCTTAATTCATTTTTTTATTCCCATAACAATGACTGACTAGGAATATTCAGAATAAAGTCTCTATTGTTTCAAGGTCTTACAACCATGTGCCTAACACATGATAACTTAAATTAAAACAACATTCTTGGATAGTTCTATCAATTAATATGCATAGAAATACAATAGATAAAATAAATACCTCGTTAATGAAATTAAATGTTTTATAACAATGTATTGGGGCTAGGGCTTACACTAACACAAATAAGTTCAATGCTCAAGAATTGATGTCTTTAATGATCTCTTTTCCAGTTTCTTTTAGTTTATCCATCTTAATCTATACAAAACAAAACAAAGATTTTTGCATTAGGCCAACACTGTGAGGACCCAAAATAAGCCCTAGTAGAATTCAAGGACATAATCCCAATTATTCATGTTTAATCAAGCTTAATTAGATGAATTACTATAAGTTTATATATTGAAGGATAAACTAGTTATTTATTTCCGTATGTAATTGAAATAATATTTTATTTCAAGGATCAATTGGGATATAAGCGTAATTAGGTTGTAATTAGTTATGTGATGAATTTGTGAATTATATGTTATGAATTTTATAATGGTATAATTAAAAAAATTATAAAAAAAATAGTTTGATGGCTAAATTAAAATAGGATACAAACTTAGAGGTCAATGTTAAAAATAACAAATGAGTGGGGTCAATTTTATAAGACATAACATATGATGGGGGAAATTGAAAGTAAGAAGATAATTTGTGGGACAATGTTGAAAGAAACTTTAAGTGGGTTGATTTAAAAAAAAAGAATCTTTGGGGCTAAACTCTTACATGCAAATAAATAAGAGAAATTTGTGTAACATGCAATTAGTTGGGGGATTAAAAGAGGAATTGTGAGGGACCAAGTGATGTCACATTCCACTTAAACTCACATGCAAGACAAGTATAGAAAGGGCTTTAGGTGAGGTGTATGGCATCTTCTTAATAGAAAAATACAGATTTTGTATTCTCTCTTCCTCTCTCTCAAAAACTCTAGAGATCTCTCAAGGAATTCTTAAAGAAACGTCTTTGCATGTGGAGTTAATCAAGTGTAGTTAGTGTTAAACAACAAGGTAAGTGTATAAATTTATTAGTTAATCTCTTTTTCTTCATCTTCATCTTCCTTAGTTGATGATCTAATGAGTTGAATGCTAGAATTTTTGTGTTGAATGAATGGATTGATATAAAGGAGAAGAAGAAGGTAGAAGGAACAAGGAGATAGGAATTTTAGACTAAGGTTTGGGAACTTATTCTTCATGCATGTGTGTGACTATAAATTTTTATGGTTGGATTATTTAATTTTAATGGTAGTTCATTAATTTGTTTAGGGTTAATGAGAGATTTAAATAGGAGAAAATCGTGTTTTTGAATATTGATGAAAAAAACTGGGTGTGGTTCTTGTGAACCAGGATGCTTGTTTTGTCCATATCTGGAGTTGTAGACCTCGGATTGAAGTAATTAAAAATTCTGTGCAAACTAGATTAAATTATCTACAATTAATTATAAGGAGTAATGGCTTGATTCTATTGATAAGAACCCATAAAATTCGTAAAATAAACTGTTTGAAGTGTATAGGCAGTTTTGAACAGTTACCAATGTTTTAACCATAACTCTTTGTATTTAAGTCATAATTGAGTGGATTTTGATTCTATGTAAACCTGATAGAAAGTAAACATTTTTGTAGAAGGAACCTGGACCTAAATATGTATATAACCCATCCAAATATTTATATGAAAATTTAAGAGAGCTGTTGATTTTTGGTTCAAGAACTGATTATAGTAATTTGGGCATAAGAATTAGTAGAGAAGTTAAAATCTTATGCTATAAAATTTTGGAAAAACTAGATACCTAGGAGCACGTTTTTAATGCAGAAATGTTGGTCTAAATCCCTCTTAATTTTATGCTATGAATTTTTATAAGTGACAACAAACACTATTTTGGTTCTATGAGCAGCCTATAGTATTTCTCAAATATCTTGAGCTATAGGTAAAATATTAAGGTGAATTTTGATGATATGGAAACTAGACGCATAGGGGAATAATATTGTAGAAGATAGTTTAGCATAACAATGATATTTTCAAATTCATTTGTGGCTCACAAATTGAATCAAGAATGCTGCCCTGTGCAGAATTTTAATGTGTCATACATTATGGTTTTTCTTATATAGTTAAGTTAAATATGTGTCCATATGAGTAAATAATGAATCGGATATGGCAAGTGATATGATTATTAAAAAAGTTCTATATATATATATATATATTCATATATGTGCATAGGTCAAGATATATGATAAAGATATCAAATATTTATATGTGATCAAACTTATGTACATGGTTGTTATGTGCAATTATGCTTTCATATTTTTAATGATGGAGTAAATATTTATTTGATGCATGCATGTATACTATGAAGTTAAGAAATGTCTAAACATGATAAATGATGGTTTTTAATGTATGACTATCATATGATTACATGAATGTAATATATACAAATGTATATATATGTAAACATCTAAATGATTATACACATTTTTTATTGATCTCTTGAAGATTACTATGATACTTGTAGTTTGAAATGTCAATTTTACTTGTATACAGAAGTAATGTTATTTGTAGAATATATGTGCATATATAAACATATATATATATATATATATAGTATGATCTTAATTGGGTTCAAAAGATGTTTAGAGTAATGATTTATAGAATATGTTTAAAGTGAAATGTAAGAATATGTCTTTCTTTAATTGAAATGACATGATTAAGGATTTTGTGAGGTCACATGTTAGCATGCTAAAATATAGATCTACAGAGCAATAGACTCAATTATAGAAATCTTATTAAAGTATATAATGGCAATGTTATATGTGACTATGTATACAAGTGTATGCATTAGAGAGGGAGTATTTTGTCATGTGATTGTTACATGAGCAAATTGTATAAATTATTTTATGAATTATGCATATATGTTGATGCACGAGAGAAGATATATATTTGTACATGATTATGCACAGGTGCAAAAAGTATTATATAGATACAACCATGTTATACGAAGTAGTTACATGATTAAAGAAGATTTAAAATACAGAATAGTAATACCCAATAGTGAGCATGTTAAAAGGTTTACATAAATTTACACACGAGCATGTATTTAATGATCTCTTTTCCAGTTTCTTTTAGTTTATCCATCTTAATCTATACAAAACAAAACAATGATTTTTGCATTAGGCCAACACTGTGAGGACCCAAAATAGGCCCTAGTAGAATTCAATGACATAATCCCGATTATTAATGTTTAACCAAGCTTAATTAGATGAATTACTATAAGTTTATGTATTGAAGGATAAAGTAGTTATTTATTTATGTGTGTAATTGAAATAATATTTTATTTCAAGATCAATTGGGATATAAGTGTAATTAGGTTATAATTAGTTATGTGATGAATGTGTGAATTATATGATATGAATTTTGAATGGTATAATTAAAAACAATATAAAAAAAATAGTTTGATGGCTAAATTAAAATAGAATATAAACTTAGAGGTCAATGTTAAAAATAATAAATGAGTGGGGTCAATTTTATAAGAGATAGCATATGATGGGGAAAAATTGAAAGTAAGAAGATAATTTGTGGGTCAATTTTGAAAGAAGCTTTAAGTGGGGTTGATTTAAAAAAAAAGAAAGAATCTTTGGGGCCAAACTCGTACATGCAAATAAATGAGAGAAATTTGTGTAACATGCAATTAGTTGGGCGATTAAAAGAGGAATTGTGAGGGACCAAGTGATGTCACATTCCACTTAAACTCACATGCACGACAAGTATAAAAAGGGATTTAGGTGAGGTGGACGGCATCTTCTTAGTGGAAAAATATAGATTTTGCATTCTCTCTTCCACGCTCTCAAAAACTCTAGAGATCTCTCAAGGAATTCTTCACGAAAAGTCTTTGCATATGGAGTTAATAAGGTGTAGTTAGTGTTAAACAACAAGGTAAGTGTATAAATTTATTAGTTAATCTCTTTTTCTTCATCTTCATCTTCCTTAGTTGATGATCTAATGAGTTGAATGTTGGAATTTTCGTGTTGAATGAATGGATTGATATAAAGGAGAAGAAGAAGGTAAAAGGAACAAAGAGATAGGATTTTTTGACTAAGGTTTGGGAACTTATTCTTCATGCATGTGTGTGACTATAAATGTTTATGGTTGGATTATTTAATTTTAATGGTAATTCATTAATTTGTTTAGGGTTAATGAGAGATTTAAATAGCAGTAAATTGTATTTTTGAATGTTGATGAAAAAAACTGGGTGTGGTTCTTGTGAATTAGGATGCTTTTTTTGTCCATATTTGGAGTCGTAGACCTCGAATTGAAGTAATTAAAAATTCTGTGTAAATTAGATTAAATTATCTACAATTAATTAGAAGGAGTCATGGCTTGATTCTGTTGATAAGGAACCCATAAAATTCGTAAAATAAACTGTTTGAAGTGTATAGGCAGTTTTGAATAGTTACCAATGTTTTAACCATAACTCCTTGTATTTAATTCATAATTGAGTGGAGTTTGATTCTATGTAAACCTGATAGAAAGTAAACATTTTTCTAGAAGGAACCTGGACCTAAATATGTATATAACCCATCCAAATATTTATATGAAAATTTAAGAGAGCTGTTGATTTTTGTTCAAGAACGGATTATAGTAATTTGGGCATAAGAATTAGTAGAGAAGTTAAAATCTTATGCTGTAAAATTATGGAAAAACTAGATACCTAGGAGCACGGTTTTGATGTGGAAATGTTGGTGTAAATCCCTCTTAATTTTATGCTATGAATTTTTATAAGTGACAGCAAACACTATTTCGGTTCTATGAACAGCCTATAGTATTTCTCAAATATCTTAAGCTATAGGTAAGATATTAAGGTGAATTTTGATGATTTGGAAACTAGACACATAAGGGAATAATATTGTAGAAGATAGTTTAGCCTAACAATGATATTTTCAAATTCATTTGTGGCTCACAAGTTGAATCAAGAATGCTGCCCTGTGCAGAATTTTAATGTGTCATACATTATGGTTTTTCTTATATAGTTAAGTTAAATATGTGTCCATATGAATAAATAATGAATCGGATATGGAAAGTGATATGATTATTAAAAAAGTTATATATATATATATATATATATATTCATATATGTGCATAGGTAAAGATATATGATAAAGATATCAAATATTTATATGTATCAAACTTATGTACATGGTTGTTATGTGCAATTATGCTTTCATATTTTTAATGATGGAGTAAATGTTTATTTGATGCATGCATGTATACTATGAAGTTAAGAAATGTCTAAACATGATAAATAAAGGTTTTTAATGTACGACTATCATATGATTACATGAATGTAATATATACAAATGTATATATAGGTAAACGTCTAAATGATTATACACGATTTTTATTGATCTCTTGAAGATTACTATGATACTTATAGTTTGAAATGTCAATTTTACTTGTATACATAAGTAATGTGATTTGTAAAATATATGTGTATATATAAACATATACATATATATATATATATATATATATATATATATATATATATATATATATATATATATAGTATTATCTTACATGATTGGGTTCAAAAGATGTTTAGAGTAATGATTTAGAGAATATCTTTAAAGTGAAATGCATGAATATGTCTTTGTTTAATTGAAATGACATGATTAAGCATTTGTGATGTCACATGTTAGCATGCTAAAATATAGATCTACAGAGCAATAGACTCAAATAAAGAAATCTTATTAAAGTATATAATGGCAATGTTATATGTGACTATGTATACAAGTGTATGCAAATAGAGAGGGAGTATTTTTTCATGTTATTGTTACATGAGCAAATTGTATAAATTGTTTTATGAATTATGCATATATGTTGATGCACAAGAGAAGATATATATTTGTATATGATTATGCATAGGTGCAAATAGTATTATATAGATACAACCATGTTACACGAAATAGTTACATGATTGAAAAAGATTTCAAATACAGAATAGTAATTCCCAATAGTGAGCATGTTCAAAGGTTTACATAAAGTTACACATGAGCATGTATATGAGTACATTGTTCATTGTTACACATGAGTATACATGTGCATATAAGAATATGAATGAATAAAGAAAAGATAAAGTAAAGAGATTGTACTACCTGCTTGGAATCTTGGAAATGGATAGATAGGCATGCCTATAAGGGTACCTTGCTACTGCGATAGTTTCAACCAATTTGGGTTGTCGTCAACCTCGTTTGGGTGAATAAATAGACATGATCCCATTTGGATCATATTCAACCCCGTTTGGGTTGTAGTCAACCCCGTTTGGGTGACCAAATAGACTTGTACCTTCGGGTACCTCCGTTATAATCAATCAATTTATACCTTCGGGTATCTTATTTGAACCTTCGGGTGCTATCATATAACCCATTATCCACCTCTTTAGAATAGTGCAGGCTTTATACCAAAGTTAAGAAAAGTTTTATGTTTAACTTAAAGTTTCATGAAGCATGACAATTCATAAATTGATTTCATAATCTAATTTATATGTGATATTCCTTTTCATCACATTTGGAAATTATGATATTAAAAGAGGTTGAAATATACACTTATGTATGATTATCACATATAGAAATAATACGTACAGAGTTATATAAATGAACTAGTGCATCACTAATATCTAGTTATGGACTATATTAGAGATAGTATGTTTTCTATAGTAATATGTTGTTTGCTTGAAGTAGATAAATGACTTGCAAGATTTGTCATGTATGAAAGCTATGAAAATGTTTTGCTGAAATAAGTGTTTTCTGTAGCAATGGAATATAAGAATTATGTATAGGTATTCATGTTGTTGATTGCTTTTCAAATTAATACATTGGTTTATATGTTCTCCTTATATCTACTCGTTCTTCCTCTTTATTGAGAATTGATGTATAATATCTTGTGCATACACATAAAATATTTACAGATTTACGATTGATAAAGTTCACATGATAATGGTATTTGAGATGGAAGCAAGCTAGAAATTCTATGTATGCATTGGTACAATAAGTATTACAAATATATTTCTAGATTGATAAATGATAAACTTTCATAGTACTAATGCTCTGTCTTACTTATGAATATGCATATGTCCTTGTTGATCATAAGCTTATATGTGAATATATATATATATATATATATATATATTCCTACTATATGTTAAAGTGTGTGGTATGTGGAAGGAATGACTGAGTATAAATAGTGGTATATCATCTAATGAATGATACGCAAGTCTAAAGGATAAATATGCTTATATGATTAAATGTTGTGTATATAAAGCATCAATGCCGAATTTACTATCATTAAATCATTCATTTATCATGCATGGACTCTTTTCTGCATTTTTTTAAAATTAAGCATAAGTTATACTTATAGTTCATAATGTATGCTTGTTTGCAATCACTGTGAGTGGTCGTTAGTCACATTTGTGTTCCCCACCAAGCTTTGTAGCTTAGCACGGGTTCTTCATCCGTGTAGGTTTCGAGGATAGGACTTTATCCCAGGACTGATATCTGCAGTAGGTTGGCCAACACAAGTCTTAGAAGATTGATAATAGAGTCTTCTTTTTGTCCTTATATTTTGTAGTTATGGAAACTTTAATCATGTTGGAAATTTTGTAATTACTATAGATATTTTGTATATGTAATATTTGATGATAATGCGATGCACCTGTAAGTAAAGCTTCTAATAGTTAACTTTTAGATATCTGTTTAGTAGAATAACAAATGTAATGTTATGATAAGCATGCTTAATTAATACTAAATAAAGTGATATGTACAGATTATAGGATAAGGGTGCTACAGACACACTAAAACATCCATATAACAATCACTCTGATACCACTAATTGTAACACCCAAATTCTATACTTAGCTATTACCACAAAATCTTGCATCATAAGACATGTATTTCTACGTTCTCAAGCCAAAAACATTTCTTATTAGATAACTTATAGAAGAAATGTAAAACCGTATCATAAACTTAAGAGTAATACCTTAATTTATATACGAGTCTTTAATACATTATAATGTTTTCTCAAACAAAATATTTGTACTTATACAAAAATTTCCAACATAATTAAAATTTCCATAACCACCAAATAAAAGAACAAAAAGAATACTCTACTACAATCTTCTAAGACTTGTGTTGGCCAACTATCTGTAAATATCAGTCCTATGAGAAAGTCCTATCCTTGCAACCTACATGGATAAAGAACCCGTGGTAAGATATAAAGCTTAGTAGGGAACACAAAATAAGATAAACGACCACTCATAGTGATCATCAACAAGCATACAACATGAACTACAATTATACCTTATGCTCAAATATAAACATATGATTAGCAATAACATATATGTATCTTCATTAGAAAGGAAGAGCATTAGAACTAAGCAAATTCTTCATTTATTGATCCAAAATGTATTTGTGATATTTAATGTATGAATGCATACATTGAATTACTAACTTACTTTCAATCAAATACTAATATCATATTGAGCTAATCACTTATAGATCCGTAAATATTTGATGTTTGCATACAAGACATTGTACTTCCTTTCCTAATAGAAAGCATGAATGAGTAGTTATAAGGAAAACATATAACCCAATGCATTAATTGAAAGGCAATAACCCATATGAATACCTAAACATAACTCTTATATTCCATTGTAAAGAAAACACTTATATTGGTAAAACATTTTGATAGCTTGCATATATGATAAATCATACAAGACATTTAACTAGTTCAAGCAAGCAACACATTACTATAGGGAACATACTATCTCTAATATAGTCCATAACTAGATATTAGTGACACACTAGTTTATTCATATAACTCTGAACATACAATTTTTACAAGTAAAAATTATGCATATGTGTATATTGCAAACTCTTATAATATCATAATTTCCATATGTGATGAAAAGAAATTTCATATACAATATATATTATGAAGTCAATTTAGGAATTGTAATGCTTCGTGAAACTTTAATATCGAACTTTTCTTAATGTTGTTGTAAAGTCTGCACTACTCTAATGAGGTGGATAACGGATTATACGGTGGCACTAGCAGGTGCTAGGCCACCCGAAGGCATCGCTGTAATAATAGGTCACTTAAAGGCACCACTATAATAATAGGTCACCCGAAGGCACCACTGTAATAATAGGTCACCCGAAGGCACCAATGATCCAAACGGGATATTGTCTATTTATTCACCTAAACACGGTTGACTACAACCCAAACAAGGTTAAAACTATGGCAGTTGCAAGGTACCCTTATAGGAATGCCTATCTATCTACTTCCTAGACTCAACACAGGTAGTTAAAATCTCTTTACAAAACTTGCTTCACTTAATTTAATAACTTTATTCAAATATCAAACTATATATATATATATATATAATACTTTTATAAAAATGTACTCTCGATGAAATTGTGTAAGGAAATCGACATGCAATCATTTCCAACTTTAAGTATTGCTACTCTTTAATTTCAAGGAGAACAAGGCATGCATCTCCACATGAACAACATTTATCATCATATTATATTGAGTGACTTTACTCACAATTTACACAATTATATTTTATTATTACATTAAAATATAGTTATATGCAAATGCATGTACATATCTATGTTATCATTAATTAAAGACATTGGACTTAAAACATCTTTCAAGATTAAAACCCAATCATCTAAAATCATATTATATATATATATATATATATATATGTAAAACCCAATCATCTAAAATCATATTATATATATATATAAAATCTACAAGACATGTTACTTCTTTATACCAGTAAAGTTAAAATTTCAAACTTACATAAGAATATATAAAACATGACACGTTTTCATTTTTTTTTCTGTTCATATACTCCAGCATCAAATGAACAATTGTGGGTAACATTTTTAATATAACTATCATGTATGTATTTATATCTACATTTAGTATGTTCGCATATAACAACCTATTTCATAAGTTGATCATATATATATATATATATATACCTTTATCAATAAACATATCATACGCCATGCATAATTCAATATGCTTCTAAGTTAACACACATATACCATATCAACATGGTCATATGCTTCAGTATGTTATTATTAGACATTACATGTGTTCATAGACTCGTTAAAGCATCACTTATTTCAAAAGCATCTATCATATAGTCTTTTATGTTCTTTTAACTTACTTTGAATAACTTTCACATACATTTTCAATCAAGTAGTGGAACATACCTATTTGGTTGCTTATAAAAACATGCCTCACATATGAAACTCTATAACATGTCATATCATTCAATTTCATTTTTATCATATAAAACAATGAATTCTTTCATCATACTTTAACTTGACATATATCAATACTATGCTCATATGGGTTTTTAGCATACTATAGTGCTATTCATATACAGTAGAGGTACTAAGATTGCATAACAAGTTTTTTTATACAAAAGTATGAATATAAAAGAAGAATACATATTACATAGGCAAGTCGCGAGTGCGATAGAGGCGAAATTAAAAGACCACATATACTACATTGTCGCGAGCATGACTATATTCGCGAGCATGACCAAGGAAAAAATAAAAGCCCATATATACTGCATTATCCCGAGTGCAAATATGGTCGCAAGCGCAACAGATGTAGATTACCCAATTCCAATATCCTTTCAACAATAACAACTCTTGTAAGGATTCCCTTTCATGCCTAAATAACTTACTCAAGTTTACACCATTTTATTCCCAGTTTCACACATTAATAATTCATAGTAATTCCATCATTTTTTTTTACCAAAACTTCCTTCTACTATTTTGCAGGTATATGCCTCGTGTAACTCTAGAAATTTTAATGGTCTCAAATAGAGGTTTCTATTTCAACATATACTAAAATTACAGTCACTAAGTCAAGTGGTTTCATGTCATCTCTTCATGCACATTTCTTAAGTTTTATTCTTTTTCTAATTACTCAAAATTCAAATCATTTACACTAAATTTCTACTAACATCATGCACTTACAAGCATTAAAATCCTAATTCCCAAACCATGGCCAAAAGTTCCCTTTAACTTAAATCTTGTGCTTTTCCCTTTTCTTTACTCCTTCCACCTTCTTCTCTTCCTTATTGTTACGCTAATTATCTTGATTAAAGCATATGCAAGAATTTCCTCTTCAAGAATACCTTGAGAAATCAACTATGGCTTTAAGAAATGAGGAGAAAAAGAATTTTCTGTAACTCTCTCTTCAATTTCCATCCCACACAATCCACTATTTCTCTTTCTTGTGAATTATAATATATATATATATATATATATATATATATATATATATATATATATAGTGGTAAGGTAAATTTCTTTCTTGGACCCTCAAAATCTTGCATGTTCCACTAAATTCTCTCAATTTCTTGCATGTTAGACCTTTGCCTCTCATCTTTTTGCATGTTATAAATTGGCCTATCCAATTATTCTTTCTCTTAAATCAACATCTCAAATCTCTCTTTTATTCACATTCTACCCTTAAGATGTGTTAATTACAAATTGACCCCTAAATTAATACTTTATACTTCAATTACACCCTTGAGCATTATTAAACCAAAATAACAATTTAATTATAACATTATAAAATTCATTCCATATAATTCATGCATTAATCACATAATTAATTTTAACTTAATAATATTTATACCCCAATTAATACCTTAACTATATTTTTGCTCCAATTAAACACACTATACTATAATGTCAATTGATTGTAGTATAATATATCACTTAAGACCATGAATTCATTAAATCATAAGTAATAATAATAATTCATCCAATGATGCTTAATTAGACTTTAATAACATATTATTGCCCTTGAATTCTACTAAGGCCTATTTAGGGTCCTTACATACAGTGCTTTTTTAGTCTTCGCCATTTAACCTCTTAAGTCTATCAATGTTGACTAGCTCCTTAAATTCATTCCCATTGCTGCTCCTTTTGAAAACAACTTCTTCAGTACAAAAGGTCCTTCCTATATTGGTCTAAATTTTCCTTGAATGTCTATGATATGCTTTTTGTAAAAGCTTAAATACCGCAAGTGTACGGTGCACCAATTATAGTACTTTAGATATCGATCCCACAAGGAATGTTGACTGAAATTACTCACTATTACTACCCAATTTTAATCTTGTTTACAATATTCATAAATAGAAATTAATTCTAAACTACTATATTGTGTAAGCTAATTAAATCTTGCTTAAATATAATCAAAGAAGACAATATATATAATGAAATTTAATGATCATGCACTTGATACCATTATTTTAATTATTTTTTTAATCTTATTAGTTAGCCAAGTTGGAATATATTTCTCATCCGCTCTCTCAACATGAATTAGAATGCCTAAAACATGTAATTAAAATGCTAATCCTTAACTCTCGTTAATGAACTAGTTGATTCTTAATTGCACATTTTAAGATTAATCACCAACCTTTAGCAATTATCTCCAAATGTGATCTCTCAAACTATGCTTTAATAATAAATTTCCTATTAACTATCAATAAGATGTTTTTCTCACTAACTCTCTTATTTATGATCATTATGATGATTTTCAGAAAAGGAATTGGCATCTAACGTCGTTTACCTTAACTTATAATGATACTAATAAAATATCAATAGCAAATTCTACGTTCAAAGATCAATAATGTAAATTGAAATAGTAAATTGTTCATATATAATCAAATGCCAAAAATACATTCATTTAAAGATTATAAGGAAGAAATAAAATTAAGAAATAGAAGAAGGGAATCTCTCAACCCTCTTCCCTTCACTAAAGGTATCTTCTTCCTTGTTTATGCCTCCTTCTTCAAATCAAAAAAACTAAACTAAGTATTAAAAGTACTAAACTATTGTTCTCAAAGTTACAAAGTTAAAATCCAAAATCATCCCATAAAAATTATGTTCAAGAGAATATATATACTTCTCTAAAAGAGATGTTCCTTCAAATGACTCTCCAAAAAGTTGCAAGTTTTGATGAAAAAGTGCAACTCTTCACATTCAACATCCTCAACCGCCTCTTGTCACGCTCGCCATAGATGTCGTGCTCATGACACAACATGCTTAGACTTGGCTTGCGATTTCTTCTCTTCTACTTGCTTGCCTTTCTCTGCTAGCTATCGCGACCCCCATGCATTGTTGCCCTCACGATGATGGCATTGTAGCCTAATTATTCACCTTCTTCTCCATATGTTATCCTTTAAGATCCAAACCATTCCCTTTCTCCTATAAAACAAGCAAAAAAATACACACACAAAACATTCACACAATAATGGAGCTTACATTCATAATTGATGACCACTTGGAAAATCATGTGACAACTTCATCTTTATATATCTTAGTCTTAAGTTGTAAATTTTCAAGCAATACTTTTGCCTATTCCACTCAAAAACCATGCACATTTGGAGAATTAGAAAATTGCAAAGCACAAGAATATAAACACTCCAGAAAATTTGATGTCTTAACACATGTATAGTCTATTTCGTACAAAACACTGCCTAAAGTAACTCTCATTCAAATTTTTAGGGTTTATGTTTCACTATTTCCTTTAATATGCCATTACATACCAAAAGCTTGCAATTAAATAAACATCTCCACTACTAGCATAAGTCAAATGCATGAAATCAAAAGGTCTTATTCAAGGTTGTAACTTCGCTTAGGTAATGGTAGGATAAATTTTGTTAAGTAGCTAATAATGTATAGAGAAAAGTGATCACCATCTCATAAGAGACTCAAAACAACATAGCATGATCATGAAGTTTTAACCTTACTATTCTAACTCCCTTATTAGTGTCCATACATTATGCTAGTTATCTTTTCTTTGAATCATTTATTCATTTTCCCCTTTTTTTCAATACTAGCTCTTGTTTTAACATTTATATCATTGGACTTATAAAAAGAAATGGGAGCTAATTATTTATCATGCTTACTTAATAAAAATTGTCTCAAATAACATAGTAATCCTAACCCTCTACACATAAAGGGTGCCAAAAAAAAGTTTGTTGCTCAAAATTGGATTAAAGCTAATTATGTGGTTCAACAACAAAAAATTATCTGCAAGCTCAAAATTGGCTACCTAAAGTCAAAAAGCGTTGGTCGATTTAACAAAGTTAAATTGGCTATATTCTAGTGCCCTTATCATTTCTCATGCATAACCTATACTAAATGTAATCTCGAAGTTTACCAAAAATAAGTTCTAGAGTATATGGCATATCTAGGGTCTCATACAAAGAAAGATATCAATGTAAAAGGCTTCAAAAGCTCACTTAGCTATAGGTCAAATAACTCTATGCAATGATTTGCCAAAATAATCATATTTACATGTTAAAAGATAAACAACATAAAAACAACTTATACTAAAGTGCTTTGACAAATCATAACCCTCACTATGCACATAAAGATGTCAAAGCAAAATAAACACTGATATTCCTCAAGAATTTTGCTAACTAGACCAAAAATCTTGTGCCAATAAAGTTGCCTCAGGATACATTACCAAACATTCATCAACTACAAAGCTCTCCAAGATTATGCAAACTAACAACAGCCTAAAAATCTAACATGCATATAAAAACACATAAAAGAAAACACAATGCAATTACTATTTAAAATATAACATATGCAAAAAAAAGCACTTAGTCCCCACACTTAAAGGAAACAATGTCCCCATTGTGTGAGAAAAATCACAAAAACAAAACAAGCAACACAAACAATCACACAACACAAACAATCGCAAAAACATAATAAAAATTAAAAATAGGAGAGAAGGGAAAGTTACTCAGCTAGTCCACTTGGGGGCCCCAACGGTGAATGAGTGAACTGAACTTTCTGCTGGCTAAAGAAAGATAGCAATTTGCGGCTTAAACTATTGTTGCTTCTATGCATTTGTTGTACAGTAGCCTCTAGTGAATCCATACGTGTCACTATACTTTGGTTCGCAGCTTCAATACCATCTAAACATGACAGAACTTGCTACTAATAGACAATATCACCTTGCCCAGAACTATCACCTTGTCCAGCACATGAATCACTAGCATTTACAGCTACATCTTCATCATCATCACCATTTGAATCACCAAATTCTGTAGCAGTAGAAGATTCAGGAGCTTTACCTTTGCCCTTGTCACGACTAGGACCAGCATCTTGCACAAAATGTGAAATAAATTACGGAGGCCAAATTCCTCTATCTAATACATGAGAATTGCGCAAGTATTTAACATCCATTAAAGCAACTGACCCATGTTCATCCAAAGCAAAGTTTGCCAAATCGCCTAAACACCCTAGAATAATTCTGATAACCATGTGACATATGCCTATCATTTTTATCCTAGCAATTGATGCATGATATAAACCATCAAAAATAAAATCTATGGAACAAGGTGTTTTATGTGACAGCATCAAATCAAGCACAAATAAATCTTTAGTTTGAACTTTGGTGCTTTCAACTATTCCAAACAATGCATGACATATATATTTATGAAATAAAAATAGAGCATCATCCTTGATAAGTCAATTTGGTGCATTTTTGTTGTTAAACACATATAAGCTGGTTATTTTAGTCTGGACTGGCTTGTGATCAAACACCTCAGCATTAAATCATTTTTCGTTCAATGGAAAACCAAATCATTCATGCATTTCATCAAACCTGAAAACAAATTCACAGCCCTAATGTCTAAATTTGATCTGAGTATTTTATCATCAACATAGGCCAAAGTGACAAAAAATTCAATTGCCCACTCTTTCCTAATAGGCAAGGTTATACTAGCAAAATTTCCCCACTTCATATATTTGATATACTTATCAAATTGTGTAGTAAGCCCTAGATCATTAAGTAAAGTAAAATCTAAGTGAAGCATACCCACATAAGTTTTTTAATTGAAAAGTTTAAATTTTTTACCTTCTTCTTCAATGAAAATGGGGAAAGGACACTCAAACCTATCCTGGAGATAATCAGCAGCCTGTGGTGGCGAACTTGGCCCTTCTACGGGTTGCTTATCCCTGCATCCCACCATTTCTGTACGGACCATGATGAACTTCTTATGATAAACAAACTGAAATAACAAAATCAAACAAAGAAGAAAGAAGGACAAAAGCCAAACCAAGAAAAACACGCCCACAAAACCAAGGAAAAAAATGAGAAGAAGAAGAAGAACTTAAGAGGATAAACACCAGAAAATTTGAAGCGTAGCTAAAATTGGAAGATGAAAGGTTTAGGTTAGGGTTTTTAGTATTTATAGGGGAGATGAACATGTTGGAAAATAGCCAGACTATCAAATGCACTTCGTCATGACAGCGCAACGTATGTCGCAATCGCGATAGCACACGATGTCCCAAACCTACCTAGCTCACGAGGTTGGCACGCTCACAATAGTCACTAAATTCCCATTCTCACAATGCATCAGTCGTGAGGGTGATGATGTCGTACTCGTAATAGTGCCTTGCAATCCAACCTTAACATCGACGTCGCGCTAGCGACAAGGAAGATAATTCATGTTGTAACTGTTTTTTTGTTATATATATATAATATATATTTAAAATAAATGTAAGTAATACAAAATAACCTGGAAAATAAAATAAAATAAATGTAGAAGTATTCTAAAGAAATTTATAAATAAACAAAGAAAAAAAAAACATACAAATAAAAATAATAAAAAGTAAAAATATGAATAACCACTAAGCCAATTTCAAAGAGATAAAAGATACCTCTTTGCCCTGTAATGCTCAATCAAAATATATCTTACATCAGTGCCCATTAGCTTTAAACAAGTCTCCTTTACTATTTTTAAGTTCTAAGTATCCATGATCGAAAACTTGTGTCACTTCAATAGGTCCACTCCACCTATATCTTAATTTTCCAGGGAATAATTTTGAACGAGAATTGAAAAGTAGAACATTATCTCCAATCTTAATGCTCTTATACTTAATGTGAGTTTCATGCCATTTCTTAGACCTTTCCTTATATATACCTGCATTTTCATAGGAAAGAAGACGCAATTCATCAAGTTCATTTAATTGGAAATGATACCTTCTTTGAACATAAGTCATGTTTCATGTCAAACTTATATAGTCCAAACATATAATTTCTTGATCACTAAGTAGACTGATAATATCAAATGATATTGATCGCTCCATCAAATCATTTGAGCATGGCCATGAATTTCTCAGTCCTACATATCGAGGGGCCCAATAGATATCTCTCTCATAAGAGAGGGACAAATTCCTTTTTGATTATTCACTATCCTCTACATGATTCTTATTACGTCCAATCATAACCTTGATGCGTATCCGATTAAAGATAATGTTTGATTATGTTAAAACATAATGTTCGCCACATAAGATACTGTGATAATCTCAGGTTTAAGGATCGATAACATAACTATTATGAGATTACTAATGTCATTAACCCCTATAGTATGTCACTATGAGTCTATCCAATACTCTGATCTCTAACAAGTACACATAAGTTTAATTCATATCACCACATATATAATCATTCCATGATTATCAATCAAACTTATACTAGTCTTTATTTATCATTAATTATTTAATGATAAATGACTAGGGATAGTTAAAATAATATTAAATTTTTATTTACAAACATTATTATAATATAACATGCCAACAATATAATAATATGAAAAAAAAAACTCAATTTTACAAAATGAATTGTGACATTACATAAAGGGCCTAATGCTTGGCCTAGGGCATAACCACTAACAATCTCCTACTTGCACTAGGCCTAATCATGTAAGTGTTTAATGCCTATAGACCTAGTATGACTATCATGTTTGGCTTATAGGAGAGCTTTTGTAAGTGGATCAGCAATGTTGTCATATGTTGGTACTCTGCATATCTTGATACCTCCTCTTTCAATGATTTCACAAATGAGATGAAAACACCTGTGTAAATGTTTAGATATCTGATGGGATCTGGGCTCTTTAGCTTATGCTATAGCACCATTATTATTACAGTAAATGTATATAGGAAATGTGATACTAGGAACCTCTCCCAGTTCAGCGATGAATTTCTTGATCCATACTGCTTCCTTAGTTGTATTTGATGCTGCTATATACTCAGCTTCTGTTGTTGAATCAATAACAATGCTTTGTTTAGAACTTTTCTAGCTAACAACACCTCCATTTAACAAAAACACATATCTAGACTACGATCTATAGTCATATTCATCAGATTGGAAGCTTGCATCTGCATAAACATTTACTACAAGCTCATCTTCCAATCCTCCATATACTAAGAATGCATCCTTAGCTCTTCTTAAGTACTTAAGGATATTCTTAATGGCTATCCAGTGACTTTTACCATGGTTTGACTTGTATCTACATGTCATGCTCAGTGCATATGAAATGTCTGATCTAGTATATAAAATGGTATACATGATAGATACTATAGCCGAAGCATAAGGAATCATACTCGTATGGTCTTGCTCATCGGATGTTGTAGGACATGGAGTATTTCTAAGAGTAATGCCATGAGACATTGGCAAAAGTCCTCTTTTAGAAATTTGCATGTTGAACCTATTTAGCACATTATCTATATAAGTACTTTGACTTAGACCAATTATTCTTTTAGATTTACCCTCATAGACTTTAATCCCAATGATATATGCAACTTCGCCTCGAACTTTACTTGAAAAAGATTTCCTTAACCAATCTTTGATCTTTTGTAACATAGGGATATAATTCCCAATGAGTAATATGTCATCGACATACTGTTAGTGTAAGCCCTAGCCCCAATGCATTGTAACGAAACACTTGAAATTAATAAAATGAGGCATTAGTTTTATCTTTTGTATTCCTATGCATATCAATTGATAAAACTATCCAAGAATGTCGTTTCGGTTTAAGTTATCATGTGTGAGGCACATGGTTGTAAGAACATGAAACAAATGAGACTTCATTCTAAATATCCCTAGTCAGTCATTGTTATGGGAATAACAATGAATTAAGACTAGTATGTTCTCTCTGATATTATGAGTTATGTCTTATGGATCATTAGGACAAGAGTGTCAATCAGATATCATAGATACATGTTAAAGAACATGGTATCTGGATACGATCCGCTCATGAGAGCACTACATGGTACAAGTCATAAGTGTTTCTCATATGCAAGTTTTGTATCGGAGTTCTTAGACCTGAAATCTCTATGAAACTCTTTATGAATTACTGTGTACTTTGACATACACCTAACGTGCTCGTAACAGAGTGACAAGTACGGGTATGATTGGGTATGCATTAATTCATGTTAGAGAGCATGAGAGAAGTGAAGGGATTACCCCTCTCAATAAGAGAGAAAATATCATCGGCCACTTGATCAGTGAACTGAGAAGTGTATGGCCATACCGAGATGAAATAATGAGTAATCATTATTTATCTGAGAGTTCAGTGTCACTGGAATATCAAGAAAGGAATTAATATATATAAGGATGACTAGTTCCATGCCTTATATTAATTCTGATATTTATGGGTAAGGGACTATACAAAATTGCATTAGGTCACTAAATTCCATATGCATTTTCATTTAATTTGGAATGCTATAATATCTTCCTAGAGAATATATATAGCCTTTGAATTAATTTATTAATTCATTGCCAACATTAAATGGACCTATAGGATCGCACACAAAGCATTGGGCTTAAAATATTTAAATTGTGTATTGGGAATTAATTTGGACTTTTATTTAAAGTCAAATTAATGCATAAAATGGGTAAACAGATTTTTTCCTAAAACAGCTAGCTGTTTTTGGCAAATCTGTAAAAACAGTTTTTTTTGCCTAAAACAGCTAGTTGTTTTAGGCAAAACTGTCAAGGTGCGATTTTGCCTAAAACAGCTAGTAAGCCACAATTTTACCTAAAACAACTAGTTGTTTTAGGCAAATCTGTGAAACGATTTTTTTTGCCTAAAACAGCTAGCTGTTTTAGGCAAATATGTTGGTCACGAGAGAAATTTGTTGGCATGTGCTAGGTTTAATTTCAATTGATTAATTATCTATGTATAATTAAGTTAATTGAGTATTAAATCCTAATTTGTATTTAATCAAAATATAATACTTGAGAGGGAATTAAAGTAGCCAAAATTCAAACTAAAATACTAGTTGAATTCGGCAACTTATTTTACCTTAAATAAGTAAGTTTGTTTTGATTAAATGACTAATGCCATTTGAATTTAAATTCTAATGGACTTTAAATTAAGATATATCTCTTAATTAGGAAGTGATTGAGGCTGAAATTAACACTTAATTTTCGGCACTCACACTTGACCTAAATTGAGTGATATATATTAATGAATTAAAATGAATAAAAGGTATGCCATTTTGCTATTTTTCTCTCTTGGCTGAAATACTCATGGGGAAAGAAATCTTTCTTGTTCTCTTGTGTTCTCGGGCTGAAACAGTAACCTAAAGGAAGAACAATATCAGATCTTGTGGCTTCAAATCAATCCCATTGCCGAATACACAATCATAGAGCTAGCACTCTTGATTTTAAGCCATCTTTGCAAGTGTGTGTGTGAGAATAGACGGAGTGGCGTAAAGGCTGTTCCTTGGCATTGGTGGTGAAGATCTAAGGTGGAAATATCCTTCTTGGTTGCTGATCAGCATCAAAATTAAGTTTTAAAGGCATCTAAAGTTGTAAGTTTAAAACCCTAAAATTGCATGTTTCGATTCTAGCTTTGGATATGGTAGGTATGTATGAGTTTCATACCATGTCATATTCCATCAGTGGTATCAGAGCCTAAACATGCTTATTTTAGTGCTTTAGATGCATGATAAAATTAATTAAAAATCGTCATTATGAAAACATGCAAATCTGAAATTTTCTGTTTTTAGTTTTTTGCATTGTTTTGGTGTAAAAATGATTTTAATTGATTAGATAGGTATTATAATTAATATGACATGTTAATATACTTTCCTAAGATGTTATTAGGGCTGGTAATGGTCGGATTTAATTATTTATACCTGATGGTACATGTTAATTATAAAACTAGGTGCTAGTTGGCATGTAAATTGCTAGTTTAACAACTAGTTTTCAAAATTAAATGTAAAAACGTTTTTGGGATGTTTGTAAGTGATTTTCAAAGATTAAATATCAGGTCTGGACATTTTTTAAATTTGGTTTTAATTCTGGTCCATGACAATTTAATTGATTAATTTTAAAATCACTTAAAACTATGTCTAGTTTGTGTTTGTTACATTTAATCAAGATTGTTTGTTTTGTTTTGATTAAAATGGTAAAAACACATTTAGATCAGATTGGTACAGAATATTAAATCAATGTTTATGGACTTATTTAGATTATTAAATGACTCATAAAATTGATTTAAATGTTTGTGCATTTTATGGCATTACATAAGCATTAAACAACTAGTTTTTGTTGTTTGTTTGTTTTTGCATGAATGCCGTGTACTATATATGTGTTCTTCATGATTTTATTTTTAATTCATGTTAGCACATATTATATGCATTTTTAATGTTTATGGGCTGTATGACATAAAATTAAAAATGGCATAAATAGAAATTATACTAGAGTTGATTTATAGAACAAATCTAACTAGTTAGTGTTTTGGGCTTTTAAGAGAACTTATTCAAAAAGAGGATTTAGTCCATTTGGGCTTTGACCCAGGCCCATCACGGGGTCATCTCTTAAAGGTTCAAGTACACAATTTCCATTAATGGGCTTGGCTAAATTAAATAAATTTGGACTTTGTTTTATCCATGAATGCTATGTATATTTATTTGCTAGTTTGGTGTGATGAATGGATATGCATGGTGCATTCATGGGCCCTGGGTTTTTGTAATTAAATATGGCCTCCGAGCCATTATGTTTTATTGTAAAAGTTTCATTTATTTCTTAGAATATAATATACTTGAAGACTTTGTAAATCAAGACGAAGCCCACCGGAGTGGAGAAGCCCAACTCGAAGATTCTTATGTAATAGTATAGAATCTTAGTTGTAAGTTTTTGGGCCCATGTTTGTCACGCTTTACTTTATGCAATTATATATATATGCATGCTAGTATGGATGACAAAGCGTATGCCATGTAAGCCGTAATAAAATGAATCCCTAAAATAGTAAGTCACAAAGTTGCCTTCCTAATTCGAAACATGTCAAGGCATCGATCATCGGTCACGTAGACTAGGATTCCTAGATGCACCCAATTATCTTTGTGAGGCATGGGTTGTGAATGTAGGTTGGACTTAACATGGAAAGGGATGCCCGGACCTAGGCAACTAATAAATGGGTTGTGCTATAACATCTTAAGATGTTAGCCCATTTGATCCAAGAGTCATGTACGAGACATGATTGGAGTTTTCCTACCTAAGTAACTTAACTTGTTAGGTGTACAAGCTCAGCTTAACTAATAAGTTGTTGTGAAAAGTGGATCTTGGCCCACATTAAATCACTAACGCGAATTATTTAAAGGGATATTAATTTGGTTTGTGGGATCATAAATAAGACCTCATTTAATCTTGCTAAATTTTATTGTAGATTGAAAATGGCATCTTCAAACAACAATTTTTCATTGCGATCGGTCCTTGAAAAGGACAAATTGAATGGCACCAATTTCATAGACTGGTCTCGAAACTTAAGAATAGTTCTTAAGCAAGAGAAGAAGTCGTATGTTTTGGATGCACCCTTGCCTGATGAACCAGGAAGGAACGCCTCTGCGGTTCAAAAGGAAACTTTTGAGACCAAAAAGAGCGACTCCAATGATGTGACCTGTCTGATGCTAGCCACTATGGTGCCTGAATTGTAAAAGCAATTTATGGACTAAGAGGCCTATGCGATCATGGTGCACCTCAAGGAGATGTTCCAAGAGCAAGCTCGTCACGAGAGGTTCATGACAACAAAGGCTTTAATTTCTTGCAAGATGGCTGAGGGTACTCCTGTTAGTACCCATGTACTCAAGATGAAAGGGTATCTTGATACTCTTGAGAAGCTTGATGTACTAGTGCCAAAGGAATTGGCCACTGACTTGATCTTAGGATCATTTCCTGCTGCTTATGATCCATTTGTGATGAATTATAACATGCATGCAATGAACAAGTCAGTGACTGAGCTTAATGGGATGCTTAAGAATGCTGAAGAGAACATTCGAAAGACCAATCCCGTACTAATGGTTCAAAAGGGAATTAAGAAGGGACCTGCTAAGGGAAACGGAAAGGGAAAGGGAAAACCCAAGTCAGTTGGGAGTGCACCTCAGGCCCAATCCAAGCCCAAGGCGTCAAAACTCAAAGAGAGTGAGAGCATTTGCTTCCATTGCAACAAGATAGGGCATTGGAGGAAGAATTGCGCTCTCTTCAAGGAATAACAAAAGAAGAATGGAGCCAAGGCATCCAGTTCTGGTATTTTTGTTGTTGAAATTAACCTTTCTATTTCTACCACTTGGGTATTGGATACCGGTTGTGGTTCTCACATTTGTTCAAATGTGCAGGGGTTAAGAAATAGGCAGTTACTTGGGAAGAATGAAGTGGACCTCCGTGTGGGGAATGGAGCACGAGTTGCTGCCATGGAGATAGGCGACTATCACCTCACTTTACCTTCCGGACTTTGTATTGTTTTGAATAATTGTTATTATGTGCCTGCTATGAGCATAAACATTATTTCAGTTTCATGTTTGGATAATGATGAATTTGATTTTGTTATTAAAAATGGCAATGCTCATATTCGTCGCCAAGGCATTTCTTATGGCAATGCCATGTTGCAAAATGGCCTTTATATCCTTGATTTACAAAACAAAGAGTCCATATACAACATTAATACAAAGAGGGTTAAATCAAACGAATTGAACCCTACTTACTTCTGGCATTGTCGCTTAGGACATGCAAACGAAAAACGCATTTCAAGACTCCACAAAACTGGAGTGCTTGGGTCATTCGACTTAGAGTCTTATGATACATGCGAGCCATGTTTGCATGGAAAAATGACAAAGAGTCCTTTTAATAAAAAAGGAGAGAGGACTAATGGCTTATTGGAACTAACACATACCGATGTATGTGGACCTTTAAGTACACATGCTAGAGGTGGTTTTAGCTACTTCGTGTCATTCATAGATGACTTCAGTAGATATGGCTATGTCTATCTAATGAAGTACAAGTCTGAAACTTTTGAGAAATTCAAAGAGTTTAAGAACGAAGTAGAAAACCAACTTGGCAAAAGTATAAAAGCCATTCGATCAGATCGAGGTGGCGAATACTTAAGCCAAGAGTTTGACAGTCATCTAAAGGAGTGTGGTATTATTTCACAGCTTACTCCTCCTGGAACACTTCAATGGAATGGTGTGTCCGAAAGGAGAAATCGAACTCTGTTGGACATGGTTCGATCTATGATGAGTCAAGCTAATCTTCCTATCTCTTTTTGGGGTTATGCATTAGAAACTGCTGCATTTCTATTGAACCGTACTCCAACTAAAGCAGTTGAGAAGACACCATACGAGGTATGGACTGGGAAAGAACCCAATATGTCTTTTCTCAGGATTTGGGGCTGTGAAGCACATGCTAAGAAATTAACATCTGACAAACTAGAGTCCAAATCCAGTGTCTGCTTGTTTATGGGGTATCCTAAAGAAACAAAGAGATATTACTTTTACTCACAAGCCGAGAACAAAGTATTTGTTGCTCGCAAGGCTGTTTTCTTGGAAAAGGAGTTCCTTCTCAAGAAAGACAGTGGGAGTAAAGTAGAACTTGGAGAAATTCAAGCACCACAAACTCCTATAGAGGATGGTTTGGAAATGGGATCAAGTTCACAACCAGTTGTGGAACAAGAACCCATTACACAAGAACCTAGAAGGTCCGGTAGGGTACGTCAGGAGATTGAGAGATATGGATTTCTAATCACTGACAGTGACACTATTGAGTTAGTAGATCGTGAGGATCCTACTACCTACCGAGAAGCTATTGAGAGCCCAGACTCGGAAAATTGGCTTCAAGCCATGAAATTCGAGATGCAATCAATGTACGATAACCAGGTTTTGACCTTGGTTGATCCACCGGAAAGTGCTAAGGTAATTGAATGCAAGTGGCTATTCAAACTCAAAGCTGATAAGACATACAAAGGTAGACTAGTAGCAAAAGGTTTTCGAAAAACTCATGGTGTAGACTATGACGAGACCTTTACGCCTGTAGTCATGCTCAAATCCATTAGGATTTTGCTTGCCATAGCTGCATATCGTGATTATGAGATATGGAAAATGGATGTCAAAACTGCTTTCCTTAAAGGAAATTTACTTGAGGATGTGTATATGACACAGCCTGAAGATTTTGTCAATCCCAAACATCCTAAGAAGGTTTGCAAGCTTCAAAAACCCATTTATGGATTAAAGCAAGCATCCCAAAGTTGGAATCTTCGTTTTGATGAGGCAGTCAAAGAATTTGACTTCATCAAGAATGAAGATGAGCCTTGTGTGTACAAGAAGGTTAGTGGGAGCATAGTAGTATTTCTAGTCCTATATGTGGACGACATCCTTCTCATTGGGAATGACATTCCAACATTGCAAAAGGTTAAACAATGGTTGGGAAAATGTTTCTCAATGAAAGACTTAGGTGAAGCCGAGACAATACTTGGTATTCGAATCTATAGAGATAGATCGAATCGGCTTTTGGGACTAAGTCAAGAAAAGTACATAGACAAAGTACTAAAGCATTTTAGTATGGGAGACTCAAAGAAAGGGTACATACCTTTGGCTTTGGGAGTTCCTTTGACTAAAGGACAGTGCCCTAAAACCAAAGAGGAAAGGGACAACATGAGTAGAATCCCATATGCATCTGCTATTGGATCTATCATGTACGCTATGTTATGTACTAGATTGGATGTTGCTCATGCACTGAGTATAACCAGTAGGTTTCAGAAAGACCCTGGTGAAAAGCACTGGTCTACTGTAAAAGGGATTCTGAAGTACCTGTGAAGGACTAAGGATCACTTCTTGGTGTATGGTGGTCAAGAAGAGCTCGTCATACAAGGTTATGTCGATGCTGCTTTTCAGACCAGCACTCAGGATTCTAGATCGCAATCTGGGTTTGTTTTTGTTTTGAATGGTGGTGCTGTCAGCTGGAGAAGCTCGAAGCAAGAAACCGTTGCCGACTCAACTACAGAATCTAAGTATATTGCAGCAAGTGAGGCTGCAAAAGAGGCTGTTTGGATTAAAAATTTCATTACTGGATTAGGAGTGGTCCCAAGCATCCTAGATCCATTAGAAATTTTCTGTGACAACAACGGGGCCATAGCACAGGCCAAGGAGCCCCGGTCACACCAAAAATCCAAACACATACTCAGGAGGTACCACTTGATCAGAGAAATCATTGATCGTGGGGACGTCAAGGTTAGCAAGATAGCAAGTGAAGACAATGTAGCAGATCCTTTGACGAAACAGTTACGTCCAAATCTGTACGAAGCTCATTTGAGAGCGTTCGGTCTTAGGGCTATACCCAATTAGGACTAGTGGTAGTGGGAGATTGTTAGTTTAAGCCCTAGCCCCAATGCATTGTAACGAAACAGTTGAAATTAATAAAATGAGGCATTAGTTTTATCTTTTGTATTCCTGTGCATATCAATTGATAAAACTATCCAAGAATGTCGTTTCGGTTTATGTTATCATGTGTGAGGCACATGGTTGTAAGACCTTGAAACAAATGAGACTTCATTCTAAATATCCCTAGTCAGTCATTGTTATAGGAATAACAATGAATTAAGACTAGTATGCTCTCTCTGATATTATGAGTTCTGTCTTACGGATCATTAGGACAAGAGTGTCAATCAGAGATCATAGATACATGTTAAAGAACATGGTATCTTGATACGATCCGCTCATGAGAACACTACATGGTACAAGTCATAAGTGTTTCTCATATGCAAGTTTTGTATTGGAGTTCTTAGACCTGAAATCTCTATGAAACTCTTTATGAATTACTGTGTACTTTGACATACACCTAACATGCTCGTAACAGTGTGACAAATACGAGTATGATTGGGTATGCATTAATTCATGTTAGAGAGCATGAGAGAAGTGAAGGGATTACCCCTCTCAATAAGAGAGAAAATATCATCGGCCACTTGATCAGTGAACTGAGAAGTGTATGGCCATACCGAGATGAAATAATGAGTAATCATTATTTATCTGAGAGTTCAGTGTCACTGGAATATCAAGAAAGGAATTAATATATATAAGGATGACTAGTTCCATGCCTTATATTAATTCTGATATTTATGGGTAAGGGACTATACAAAATTACATTAGGTCACTAAATGCCATATGCATCTTCATTTAATTTTGAATGCTATAATATCTTGCTAGAGAATATATATAGCCTTTGAATTAATTTATTAATTCATTACCAACATTAAATGGACCTATAGGATCGCACACAAAACATTGGGCTTAAAATATTTAAATTGTGTATTGGGAATTAATTTGGACTTTTATTTAAAGTCAAATTAATGCATAAAATGGGTAAATAGATTTTTTCCTAAAACAGCTAGCTGTTTTAGGCAAATCTGTAAAAACAGTTTTTTTTGCCTAGCTGTTTTAGACAAAACTGTCAAGGTGCGATTTTGTCTAGCTGTTTTAGGCAAATATGTTGGTCACGAGAGAAATTTGTTGGCATGTGCTAGGTTTAATTTCAATTGATTAATTATCTATGTATAATTAAGTTAATTGAGTATTAAATCCTAATTTGTATTTAATCAAAATATAATACTTGAGAGGGAATTAAAGTTGCCAAAATTCAAACTAAAATACTAGTTGAATTCGGCAACTTATTTTACCTTAAATAAGTAAGTTTGTTTTGATTAAATGACTAATGCCATTTGAATTTAAATTCTAATGGAATTTAAATTAGGATATATCTCTTAATTAGGAAGTGATGGAGGCTGAAATTAACACTTAATTTTCGGCACTTACACTTGACCTAAATTGAGTGATATATATTAATGAATTAAAATGAATAAAATGTATGCCATT